>CM041816.1:33954610-33957110 GCA_023376895.1 Aspiorhynchus laticeps | reverse complement strand
GAAGTGCATTCTACTGCACAATAGTAAAATATTGTTTTTAGGGCCTTTTGAAATCCGTTTTATTTTTTCCCCAATTTCCATTGCATTTTTGTTTTATTTTTTTTTCTGGAATTTGTTTTATATGGTTAAATAAAATTTTAGTAATTGAAAAAACATATACAGTTTAACAACAGTTCATTAAAAGTTTAACAAAATTTTTTTTTATTTTTTCACAAATCTTGCTTTATTTTTTCACACGCACAAAAAAATTATTGATTCCATTTTAATGATTTAATTAAATCGTTAAATCAAAAGTATGTCTAATCAATTGAAATATAATATATATATATTTTTTTTAACAGTAGTAGGGTCTTATAATTTTTTTTTCCAGAAATCTATTTATTTATTTTGGATTTATGATCATTCATATCCATATTTCAAATATATCCAATTCTGTGACATTCAGCATTTTACTGTAAATTGCCTGTTTTATGACTGGATTCATAAATGTGCAGTTATGAACACAGATGATGTGCTGACACAGACAGACAGATGGGGGTTATACGTCTCTATTTTCTGTCTAATGGTATCATCAGGTCACTGTTGCTATGGAAACTGTCTCCCGTGCATCACTTTCACAATCCTCTCATATATACACATACTGAGTGATTGATGTGAGCAGAACGACTGCAAACCCTACACATATAACTAGTGTCTTTGAGCAGGTTTGATCACATTTATCCTCTACGCTCTCTGCTGCTCTTCTGGAGATCTTTACTGGTTCTCTTGAGAAAAACAAGTAAACAGCCCATAATTACTAGTGAAGCATCTGCAGTTTACAATCATCCGACCCACAACCCACACACTGCAGAAACTCTGCTCTTACTCACTGTTTGTGACTTGCTTTCCTTTATAAATGTCTAAAGATTCTTATTACATTATATACATACATATATATATATATATATACATACATACACACACACGCACACATATACATATAATCAGTGTTGGGCTAGTTACTCCTTTCAAAAGTAATATTGTTTCTTTACTTATTACTTTCTGTCAACAGTAATTAGTTACACTACTAGTTACATTGTTTCTTCACGCCTCACAGAAGTTGTAACTGTGTATCTTCCACATAAATGTTACTAATAACATATTTCTGTCTCATCATTTGACCAAAATACACATCGGTTCGCAGTCAGAAGTTATTATAAACATGTTGTATTAATCTCATTAATTGTCATGTGTAGCTTGAAGCTAATTGTAATTTCTGTTTCCCATATACAATTATATTGTATTTTATGAAATCACATACGTTTGTAAGAAACTGTTTAATTTTCCAAAAATATTTTTAATTATAGTAATATAATGTAGCACGTGTTAATCAGAGGGATGTAATGCAGAGTAAAGTAATACACAACAGTGTTCAGATCATCTTTTATCTTGACAAAATCAATATAATGCAATATTTATATCTGCTGAATGTAAGCTTTTCTATATTCCAAGCTTGCCTGCTGCACCTCATCACATGCATGAGTCGTGAAAATTATGACAATAAATCTAGGAATTATTTGTTGGATTTTAAATCAGCGGGTCGAGGCATCAAAAGTAACTAAGATGTTTTATGGATGATAACTGTAATATTATTACTGAAATCTTATTAGTAATTAGTTACACTACTAGTTACTGCAAAAAGTAATATTATTACAGTAACTAAGTTACAGTAACTAGTTACTGCCCAACACTGCATATAATAAATAGAATAAAGATTATGTGTGTTTGGCGTGCTGTCCGAGGGGAGCGCTCCGAGCTTTGAGTTTGGCCCGAACCCAGAGTAACCCCCCCCCCCCCCCCAGGTTAGGACAGGTATAGGTGTAAGTGCGGAGCGGGGGTGCTAGAATACTGTCACTGAACAGAGGTAAGTCTACACACCTCTTATCTTGTTAACTGGGTTGATTACTGATTGTGCTCCTCTCGTGTTAATTAGGTTAATTATCTGAACATGCTCCTCCCGAACTTTGTTAATAAAACATCACTTGTTTTTCTGACCTCATAGGTACTTTTTTTAAGTTTTAATCATAAACTTAAAAAACAAGTTCAGAAAACAAGAGTTAATATCTAACATCATTTTGCGTCTCCAGTAAATGCATGTTAATTTAAGAATTTGTAGATATTTGTACTGGAAAACAAGACAAGAATCCTGAGAAAGGACAGTTTATTGACAGCAGTGAGATTGTGTTTGTGTGTTTTGTGTAATTGTAGTAATTTGTGTGTTTTCTCACCTGTAGAAAGTCAGTGAGAGGGTCGGAGGAGCTGAAGGCACCAAACTGGACGATGATTTCAAAGAAATGGAAAAGGTACGAACACACACACATCACAAAATTATACATATACAAAATGATGCATATATTAAAGATTTTAATCACTATAGACAAACCCAAACCTTAAAACACACTTTAATTCATGAACTTGTGTGTGTTTGTGTGCAGAAAGTGGACATTACGAGCAGAGCGGT
>CM041816.1:33929610-33952110 GCA_023376895.1 Aspiorhynchus laticeps | reverse complement strand
CACACACTCACTCACACACACACGCACTCACACACACACGCACATGAGCACGCAGGCACGCACGCGCGCACTCACTCACACATACACACACACAGTTAATTTCTAAAGTTTTTACTTATAATTTTACATGTTCATCTATATTAGTATTTGTGCACTGCAACAGCAATACAAAAATTATTTTTTTTTTTTTTTTTTTTAACAAGGATTAATGTTAAATTAAATTGATCAAAAGTGACAGTAAAGACATTTATAATGTTACAAAAGATTTCTATTTCAAATAAATGCTGTTCTTTTGAACTTTCTATTCATCTGTGAATCCTGAAATATAAATGCATCACAGTTTCCACAAAAATATTGTGCTGCACAACTGTTTTCAACATTGATAATAATCAGAAATGTTTCTTGAGCAGCAAATCAGCATATTATTATGATTTCTGAAGATCATGTGACACTGAAGACTGCAGTAATGATGCTGAAAATACAGCTTTGATCACAGAAATAAATTACAGTTTAACACATATTCACATAGAAAACAGCTGTTTTACATTATAATAATATTTCACATATTTTACTGTATTTCTGATTAAATAAATGCAGCCTTGATGAGCAGAAGAGTTGTGAAGCATTACTGTGTAACGTACTTTTAGAAAATGATGTCAGAGTTGCAGATTTGTTGGTTTAGTGGAATTTATATCAGATTTAAAGTTGGAAATATGGTATCTGTGTGTCTCAGGTCTGGCTCTGCTGGACGCCGGTGAATCCATGCATGAGCTCGGCGAGGTGAAAGACGCTTTAGATATAAGCGTCAAACAGAACTTCATCGACCCGCTGCAGAACCTGCACGACAAAGATCTCAAAGAGATTCAGGTGAGTTACTGTGAGAGAGCTGAGCGCTGACAGACAGACAGACAGACGCGTGTACATGTGTGTGTTCCTCCCGCAGCACCATCTGAAGAAGATGGAAGGCCGCCGTCTGGACTTTGATTATAAGAAGAAGCGTCAGGGGAAAGTGACGGAAGACGAGCTCAAACAAGCGCTGGAGAAGTTCGACGAGTCTAAAGAGATCGCGGAGCAGAGCATGTTTAACCTGCTGGAGAACGACGTACGGTGTTGTACTAGCTAACATTCGTTGTACAATTCTGTATCCCACAATGCAAAGCTCAGAAATCTTTAAAATACATGGATTTTCAATCCAAATTACAGATTTAGATCTTATTCGTCACTCTGGAAATGGACGTTGAGCCCATTGTATTGTGGGATACAGTATCTCAGTATGAACTGGCAAATGTAAGCCATATGTGACCCTGGAGCACAAAACCAGTCATAAGGGTCAATTTTTTTGAAATTGAGTTTTATGAATCATCTGAGAGCTGAATAAATAGCTTTCCATTGATGTATGGTTTGTTATGATAGGACAATATTTGGCTGAGATACAACTATTTGAAAATCTGGAATCTGAGGGTGCAAAAAAATCTAAATATTGAGAAAATCTCCTTTAAAGTTGTTCAAATTAAGTTCTTAGCAATGCATATTACTAATCAATAATTAAGTTTTGATATATTTACGGTAGAAAATTTACTAAATATCTTCATGGAACATGATCTTAATATCGTAATGATTTTTGGCATAAAAGAAAAATGTATAATTTTGACTCATACAATGTATTGTTGACTATTGCTACAAATATACCTGTGTTACTTATGACTGCTTTTGTGCTCCAGGGACACACATGAGTTCATTCGCATATTGAACATGGTATAAAATTCCATATTGTACATACTATACCGTTCAGAAACCAGTGTTATTTTAGTATCCTAGATTTACTATTATAGTTTTTAATTAACATTGCAAGTTAGTTTTTATTTTTAATTTGAACAAAAACTAATAAAAACAAAAAACATAAACATTTACTATTATCAAACAGTTGAAAACAGTTTTTAAAATGTTGTATGTTCATTGTTTTTATTAGTTTTCTAATGTTTATATTGTTTGTAATCATTTTCAATTCAGTGTTAGTTACTTCAAATTAGTACATCAGTTAGTTAGTACATCACATTAAACTAAATAAAAATGAGAAATGTCTTGAAGTTTTTTTTTTTAATATATATATTTTAGTTATTTTATTTCAGGTAACAAAAAATATTTTTATGGTTTTATTTTTAGTTAATAACAATAACCTAGCAGAAACTAGTGTGTTTTAAATAGTATGTGAAATTGTGTGTTACACCAGGGTTTGACACACTGTGAGTTGAAAGGCTAATAATTTTTATTAAATCATAAAAACTGAATATTAATAATTAATAAATAAGTTTAAAATAGTGCTGTCAAACGATTAATCGCGATTAATCGTATCTAAAATAAGTTTTTGTTTACATAATATATGTATGTGTACTGTGTATATTTATTATGTATATATAAATACACACACATACATGTATATATTTAAGAAAAACTTTTATTTTGGATGCGATTAATCACGATTAATTGTTTGACAGCACTAGACAATCTGAATAAAACATGCACTGAAAATTAACTAAATCATATGTAAAATTAAATAAATAAATAATATTAAAATACAAACTCAAATAAAACACTTACTGCAAAATATGAAATATTTAATTTGTTTAGCTGCATGTCTCACTCAGAGAACCGTGTTCATACGATTGTGTCATTAAATTATTGAAAGTTGTTCAGCTGACAACATCCCTTTGTTACAGTATATAGTACATTAGCGTGTGTGTGTGTAGATCGAGCAGGTGAGTCAGCTGGCGGCTCTGGTTCAGGCTCAGGTGGCGTATCATCAGCAGGCTGCTGAGATCCTGCAGCAGCTCTCCAGCAAGGTAGAAGACAGGTCAGATGCTGCAAACTCCCATCATGCACCTGGGTTCTTCACATGACACACACAGTACATCCACTGGGAGAGGCATTAATTCACATTAAAACAGCACTATAGTTTATCAGATTTACCAGAAACATGTTTATAAAATTGTCTTTACAGATATAATTACATGCCAATAAATATTGAAGTATATTTTTTAATTTTACAATGGAGCGACTCTATTCTTGAATAATTATAAATATGTGCTGTTGATTAAAATATGTGTGTTACAGGATAAAGGACATGTCCAACAAACCCCGGAAGGAGTTCTTTCCCAAACCCCGCATGGAGCTTCAACTGCCCAGTGAGAATTACAACGGAGGAATAAACTCTGCAAAATCACCTGCACGCTCACCAGGTACACACACACACACACACACACACACTCACTCACTCACACACACACTCACACTCACTCACTCACTCACACACACACTCACACTCACACACACACACACACACACTCACTCACTCACTCACACACACACACACACACACACACACTCTGACTCACTCACTCACACACACACACACACACACACTCTGACTCACTCGCACACACGCACACACACACACTCTGACTCACTCACTCAGACACACACACACACACTCTGACTCACTCACACACACGCACACACCCACACACACACTCTCTCACTCTCACACACACTCACTCACACACACACACTCTCTCACTCTCACACACACTCACTCACACGCACACACGCACTCTGACTCTCTCACTCACAAACACACACACACACGCACACTCTGACTCTCTCACTCACTCACACACACACACACACACACACACTCTGACTCTCTCACTCACACACACACACACACACACACACACACACACACACACTCTGACTCACTCGCACACACGCGCACACACACACACTCTGACTCACTCGCACACACCCACACACACACTCTCTCACTCTCACACACACACACACACACACACACACTCACACACACACACACACACACACTCACTCACACGCACACACGCACTCTGACTCTCTCACTCACAAACACACACACACACACGCACACTCTGACTCTCTCACTCACACACACACACACACACACACACACACACACACACACACTCTGACTCTCTCACTCACACACACACACACACACACACACACACACACTCTGACTCACTCACTCGCACACACACACACACACACACACACACACACACACACACTCTGACTCACTCACTCACTCACACACACACACACACACTCACACACACACTCTGACTCACACACACACTCACACACACTCACACACTCACTCACTCACACACACACACACACACACACACACACACACACACATATGCATATACATAAATACAAAATACCCCACTGACATACAGACGAATGTGACTAAAGCAGAAATACACGCACAAACAGATGTATTCAGTTCATATTTCACCCCCAAAAGATTTTTCAAAGTTACATTTTACAAGAAAATACTATTTCGGTCTTTCTACTTAAGAATTTTAAGTTTAATTTAATGTTGCTTGCTATTTCTTTGTAATTATTTGTGAACTTTACTAGCAATTTCTGAGTGAAAATTGTTTCAAAGTAAATCCTACAGCATTTTTGTTTTTATATGTACAACTATAACAATAACAACACAGAATAACAATATTGTTAGAAGCACTTTCAGAGCAATGTCCAGAACAGAAATCTGAAGTCGGGTTCAAAATTATTGTTTGATTTTGTTTATATATTAGAGTTCACGGTTTTTCCAGAGTGCATTTTGGATATCTCTTTTAATCACCCCATAAACCAGAAAATACTGTCAACAGATAGAAAACAAATTCATTTTCACCTTGCTTTAATAAATAAAATGTTGAATAAATCAGTGTGAATGAAATATGAACAAACCCCTCAGTAAAAACCTTCAGAATATAGAGAGGAATAAAACTGTAAATTTTGGTGAATGAAGGTAATGCTGAAGTGGAGAAACAAATTCACAGCCTTTAAATATATGCATTTTTGCCATGTTTTTAGGAATAAAATGTGTCTCTGGAGCACAAAAGCAGTCATAAGTAACACAGGTATATTTGTAGCAATAGCCAACAATACATTGTATGAGTCAAAATTATCCATTTTTCTTTTATGCCAAAAATCATTAGGATATTAAGATCATGTTCCATGAAGATATTTTGTAAATTTCCTACCGTAAATATATCAAAACTTAATTTTTGATTAGTAATATGCATTGCTAAGAACTTCATTTGAACAACTTTAAAGGTGATTTTCTCAATATTTAGATTTTTTTGCACCCTCAGATTCCAGATTTTCATATAGTTGTATCTCAGCCAAATATTGTCCTATCATAACAAACCATACATCAATGGAAATATTATTTATCCAGCTTTCAGATGATATATAAATCTCAATTTCCAAAAATTTTAACGTATGACTGGTTTTGTGCTCCAGGGTCACAAATGTTGTATAAATCAGTGCGAATGAAATATGAACAAACCCATCAGTAAAAACCTTCAGAATATAGAGAGGAATAAAACTGTAAGTTTTGGTGAATGAAAGTAATGCTGAAGTGGAGAAACAAACTCATAGCCTTTAAATATATGCATTTTTGCCATGTTTTTAGGAATAAAATGTTGTATAAATCCACGTGAATGAAATATGAACAAACCCCTCAGTAAAAACCTTCAGAATATAGAGAGGAATAAAACTGTAAGTTTTGGTGTTTGTAAGTGCTGCTGAAGTGGAGAAAAAACTCTTTAAAGATATGAACTAGAATTAAAATCTACAGATGCAAATAGATAAAGTGCAATAAAATAAACACTTAGATGTGTTTTTCAGATTTTTGCTTTATGCCAGTCTGAAACATCACTTTATTAAATGCCAAACAGCCCAAAATCTCAAAACTGACCAGTGTTTTATTCTGTATTTTGTTTGGCTTTTATTTGATTGTTTTTATACTAAGTATTTTGACTTTGTTCTTTGCAGATGTGCATTCTGTAAAATTTTTTAGTTAATGAAAGTGACATAACTTTTGATTTTGTTTAAATTAGTGCCGTCAAACAATTAATCGCATCCAAAATAAAAGTTTTTGTTTACATAATATATGCGTGTATACTGTGTATATTTATTATGTATATATAAATACAAAACACATACATGTATATATTTAAGAAAAATGTGTTAAATATATTTATATATAATATAAATGTATATACATGTAAATATTTTCAAAATATATACTGTATGTGTGTGTATTTATATATACATAATAAATATACACAGCACACACACATATTATTACGTAAACAAAAACTTTTATTTTGGATGTGATTAATCACGATTAATCGTTTGACAGCACTAGATTAAATATAGTTCTTGTTTCTGTTAATGATAATAACTTAATATTCCACGAACTACTTTTTAAAGAGCTTTGGTTCTGTCTGTCGCTCAGCTCCGCTGGATCAGCCGTGCTGTCGCGCGCTGTACGACTTCGAGCCGGAGAACGAGGGCGAGCTCGGGTTCAAGGAGGGCGACATCATCACTCTGACCAATCAGATCGATGACAACTGGTACGAGGGCATGATCCACGGCCAATCAGGGTTCTTCCCCGTCAACTACGTGGACATCCTAGTGCCTCTGCCTCACTAGGCTCCGCCCACCCCTGCTGTTGCCTAGCAACCCGACAGCCGCCTTTATCGTGCATCTGTGCTACAGCTTCACTTCCCGTTCCTGTCGATCAGTGACTCGGAGGATTATGATGATGTTGAGGAGGATTATAGATTTACGGCGTCCCATCTGAGTGGAGAAACAGTTCAAGTGCTCAGTGTGTGTGTGTATGTGTGAGTGCTCAGTGTGTGTGTGTGAGTGTGCTCAGTGTGAGTGTGTGCGCTCCTGGACGAATCACGAGTCTGTTTATATTGTTTTCCTCGTGTTTCAGATTATTTATTTGTACTTCGCCTCGATTGACGTAAGGGAACTAGCGCTTCACTCTTCTGATAAACCTCACTTAGTCCAGCTCTATCCCAGCATGCTTATAGGACGGCTCTGGATCTCCAGATGTGTGTTTGATTGCATCGCTGCTCTCTGTTTGTCGCACATGTTAAATATTTTTCTCCTAGCTAAGCAGCGAACAACAAGATGTTGTTCCGATTGGTTAATTTTATTGCTTGCTGATGCATTTAGGCTCCGGCTCAGAACAGAGATATTGCTCCTGCACGGCAAAAGTGATGTTTTTCTGTGTTTTTGTCTTGTTTCCAGTACAAATATCGAAATATTCTTAAAGGATTAGTTCACTTTCAAAGTAAAATTGCCTGATAATTTACTCACCCCCGTGCCATCCAAGATGTTTATGTATTTCTTTCTTCAGTCGAAAAGAAATGAAGGTTTTTGATGAAAACATTCCAGGAATCTTCTTCATATAGTGCAGCTTCAAAGAGCTATAAACCATACCAGACGATGAATAAGAGTCTTATCTAGCCAAACCATCACTCATTTAAAAATAAATAAAAATGATATGCTTTATAAACACAAATGCTTGTTCTGTGATGCGCGTTCATGACGTAATGATGTTGAAAAGGTCACGCTTGACGTAGGCGGAAGCACCGAGTCAGTGTTTACAAGTTGAACGTGTTAATACCAGTGTTGGGCAGTAACTAGTTACTGTAACTTAGTTACTGTAATAATATTACTTTTTGCAGTAACTAGTAGTGTAACTAGTTACTAATAAGATTTCAGTAATAATATTACAGTTATCATCCATAAAACAGCTTAGTTACTTTTGATGCCTCGACCCGCTGATTTAAAATCTAACAATCAAATAATTTCTAGATTTATTTTCATAATTTTCACGACTCGCACATGATCTGAGCACTGTTGTGTATTACTTTACTCTGACATTACATCCCTCTGATCAGCATGTGCTACATTATATTACTAGAATTAAAAATCTTTTTGGAAAATTAAACCGTTTCTTACAAACTTATGTGATTTCATAAAATACATAATGAAATATAAACGTATATGGGTAACGGAGCAATTACAATTAGCTTCAAGCTACACATGACAATTAATGAGATTAATACAACACTTCTACTTGAATGTCACTATTAATTATTGAGTGTTTGTAATAACTGCGAACCGATGTGTATTTTGATCAAATGATGAGGCAGAAATATGTTATTAGTAACATTTATGTGGAAGATACACAGTTACAACTTCTGTGCGGCGTGAAGAAACAATGTAACTAGTTACTGCTGACAGAAAGTAATAAGTAATGTTACAATATTACTTTTGAAAGGAGTAACTAGTAATGAGTAATATATTACATTATTTGAGTAACTAGCCCAACACTAGTTAATACTAAGTCAAAGAGTTACAACTCAACGAGTTTACAAGATAAAACAACGATTTTGAACTCGGAGGAGAAGATGAGATGAGTCTACGTCAAGCGTGACCTTTTCAACATCATTACGTCATGAACGCGCATCACAGAACAAGCATTTGTGTTTATAAAGCATATCATTTTTATTTATTTTTAAATGAGCGATGGTTTGGCTAGATAAGACTCTTATTCATCGTCTGGTGTGGTTTATAGCTCTTTGAAGCTGCACTATATGAAGAAGATTCCTGGAATGATTTCATCAAAAACCTTCATTTCTTTTCGACTGAAGAAAGAAATACATAAACATCTTGGATGACACGGGGGTGAGTAAATTATCAGGACATTTTAATTTGAAAGTGAACTAATCCTTTAAATCAAGATACATAAATTACTTAAAATATACTTAAAGTCTTGTTTTCTGAAAAAAAAATATCAAAACGAAGTGAGTTTATGCTTAAAGCAATAAAAAATATCTGACAATGGAATCTAAAAAAAAATTAAGTTTATTTTAATGACCCCACTGACAGATATTTTTAATTTTTTTAAGCATAAACGCATTTTTAAATCTTTTTTTCATTAAATAAATCATATTTTAAGACATTTTGTTTCTAAATGCATAGTAAATATATATATATTAGTAAATATATCTTCATTTAAGATTTGTTTTTAGAAATTTATGATGGAAAACAAGACAAAAATAGGGTAACACTTTACAATTAGTTAACTGTGGTTAACTAACATTAACTAACAATGAGCAATAATTTTTTACAGTCTTTATTAATCTTTGTTTATAAAATTACAACTGTTCCTTGTTAGTTCATGCTGGCTCAGGTTCATTAAATAATATTAACAGGTGTATTTTGTATTAGAAAATATTGAAATTAACATGACCTACGATTAATAAGTGCTTAAATTTTTTTTTTTTCATTGTTAGTTCATGGAATATTGTAGTGTTACCTAAAATACTAAGAAAGAAAATATTTTTTGCTGTCTGGTTGGGAAACTTTCTCTTTGTTTGCTTGTTTAAGAACTACATATTGTTCATAATTTCCAGTGAAATATGAAAATGCAATAAGGTTATTGAACATAGAGCACACACATGTTGACATGATGTATTTTGGAAAGTGGTAGCTGGTTTGTTATCGGTCCAAAGTGGTCAACCAGCCCTAAAACCTGCTTAACCAAGATGGTCAACTTAAGCTAACAGTCCAGCTGATAAACCATCTAGACTAGTGATTGACCAGCAATGTGCAGCCATCATAAGCTAGTTAAACTGGGTTCTCCTTTCTCAGCCTGATGGTAGATGTTTCTTATTTTTTAAACAAGTGGTATTTCCACAAATGCCAAGATTGCGCTGGTTATTGTGTGTGTGATCGTATCCACATAGAATATAATACTAGTTACTACCGTAGTGTTAGTGGTTAGTCGTTAGTGCCGTGACGTTGTAAGCACATGTGGTTCGAGAGACTATCTTTAATGTTAAACTGATGGATTGATTGCAGCTGATGATTTCTAGCGTCTAACAGACTGAAGTGTAGCAGTGTTTGTTGTTGTAGTGGTGGATGGACCATGTTCTTCAGCATGGTCTCGTTTGATGCCTTCGACGCGTTCAGCCTTCGTTTGAAACCCGTCGTATGTCGACCAGACCAGTGACTGGAAGACATTTCCACCACGGAATAAACAAAGAATTACAAAATAAATGACTTTTTATCTTACTTTTCTCACAATTGCAAGTTTACGTATATCTAGCACTTGTAAGTTTACATCTCGCAATTCTTTTTTTCTCAGAATTCTAAGTTTATGTTTCGCAATTCTGACTTTGAGTTTGCATTTCACAATTAATTTTTTTTCTTGTTTTTGCAACGAAATTTTAACAAATAGTTGAAACTATTTGTTGCAATTTTTATTTTTATTTTTTTTTTTTTTTGCACAATTGTGCAATTCAGAGTTTATATAAAATACAAAATTCTAAACTTTTTCTCTGAACTCTTTGTCTCGGGATTCTGACTTTTTTCTTGGAATTTTAAGTTTAAATCTCCCAGTCGTGACTCTTTCTCAGAATTTTGAGTTTGCATCTTGAAATTCAAGTTATTTTTTCTTGGAATTCTGACTTTTGTTCGGAATTTTAAGCTTATATCTCGCAGTTCTGGCTTTTTCTCAGAATTCTGACTTTTTTTTTTTCGGAATTCTGACTCTTTTCTTTGAATTTTGAGTTTATATCTCACAGTTCTGATTTTTTTCTCGCCATTCAGATTTTTTTAATCTGAATTCTGACTTTCTCTTGGAATTTTGAGATTTTATCTCGCAATTCTGATTTTTTTTTTCTCGGAATTCTGACTTTTTTCTTGGAATTGAGTTTAAATCTCACAAATGTTTTTTTTTTTTTGCAATGTAATAATAATAAAAAAAATAATAATTGTGACTTTTTCCTCACAATTGCGAGTTTACTGTATATCTTGCTTCTGCCTGACTTTTTCTCAGAGCTGAAAACAAGTCAGAATTGTGGTGTAAAACTTGCAATTACCATTTTTATGTTTTATTCCATGGTGGACATACGTGTTTAGAAGCGTAGCGGTTCTTTTTGTCATGATTTGATTCAGGGCTGGTAGCTGAAGATACGCATCTGTTCTGGAGGACAGCAGAGTGTGTTTTGTGCCGTCTGTGTCTGAATCAGGTGCGACGCTCCAGCATGCATCACATCTCCTTCATGGTCACTGAGCTTTGTTCTGAATAGCCGTGAACACAAGCGACACACCACGAGATGTTTTGTTTGATTTCTGGTGTGTCATGCTGTGTAGCTCCGCCCACGTGGCTTCACCTGTGTTCTGATTGGCTGTGGTTGTTTCACGTCAAATGTGTCGCATCGCACCTGGTTTGGTGAATCTCATGAAACCTGTGAAGATCATGTCCAGCTCATATTTCACCCCAAAACCCCAATTATGTTTGACTTTTTTTTAAGACAATTAATGTGCAATCATTTTTGCACTGTCATTATTTTTATGAAAATTAAATGTTTACATTGATGGAAATATAAATGCAAACAAGTTAGTGTCAGTTGTAAAGTATATTTGTAGAGAAGAAATAAAATGTGTATAACTGATTATTTAATATGTAATATAATTTTATATATATATGAAGTTTATTTGCAAAAATAGATAACTTTTCAAAAATCATGTTTTTTATTATATGATGTTTTTATTGTGTTAGTTAGCTGTATTTTTTGTTATTTTTTAAGCTAATCAAAATAACTGCAGTTTATTAATTAGAATGCACAATGAAAAAACATGATTTCTGAAAATTGTTAAAAATCTGTTTTTATCTATGCTGTCTTTTTTTTGCAAATGAACTCTTCATATATATATATATATATATATATATAAATAAAATTCTTAAAGAGAAAATATTCATAAGTTCATAGTTCTCTGATGACAAGTAGTGGTCAGCTAAATAGAATTTCATATATTTAAGTGTTTTGAGATTTTTATGATTGATAATTATTAATAGTAATAAAAATTATAATTTAATTTATTTTATAAATGAATTTATTTTTAAGCACTTTTAGTAAGCATTTAGTTTTTCTGTTTTAAATTGATTTATTATTGGCTTTTCATCAGCTCATGATTGTGATTTTTTTTTTTTCATGAGAATTTAGCATAAATCTGTTTAATTGGCATGAAAATATTGTCACGTAATGGTAAAACAAGCAGACTGGATTACAGTAATAATCTAAGCTGGGCGTTTCTTTGCAGGATTCATGAGGTTGAGACAATCTTTATGCTTCCTATTGGATCTAATGATTAAATCAGACAGTGTTATTATTGATAGTATTATCACAGATTTCCAGTCAGTCACATCTGATATGGGCAATAACTCTGAAATCACACTTGTTGAGCTCTATATGAATATATATATAATGTAAATGTGTTTGAATGGCAGTATAAACACTTGAATCGGCTCGACACAAACCTGTAATGTGTGTGAGTGTGTGTTTTGCACGTGATGTTACAGATTCAGTTATGAATTGGTTATGATGGTGTACGTTTGTATTTATTTAGCTCTATTCCTGTGCTGGACGACAAACCTGTACCGCTTGATGTGAGAATATAATGAGAATAAACAATGTTATACACAAGACTTGTTTCTCAAACTTCAGGTTCTGCTGCAGAAACATCATGAAGAGACGAGACGAGCTTCACTGTTGCCTTGGTAACCCTAAAATACATATTATAAAGAACATTGCATTGAATGGCAAGATTCCATGGATGTGCTTCATGGGACCATCAATGCCAATAAATGAAAATAATTATAATACATAATATAAACCACACGAATCCTGTGATGGACTTTTAAAAGGGTTCAAGTCTTAGATCCTTTCCTTAATTATCAGATTCTACATTAAATTAAATGTATTCAGAAATGTTTAGAAATAATGCATATACTTTATATTGGTATATTGTGGTAGATATAATATCCAGGCCATTATGAGTTATTCTAAATTCATAACATCTTGAATAAATTTAAAAAAGTAAAACATCACAAAACAGGAATCTGCAATTTTGTTATATATATATATATATATACATACACACACGTATAAACACACATACACATTATATACACACACACATACACATATTATATACACACACACACACACTACATACACACACATACACTATATACACACACACATATACATACACGCACGCATATACACACACACATACACATACACACACACACATACATATACACACACACATACACACACATATATATTTTTTTTTTTCTAGTAATTTTCCGTGAGATAATGGGTGTTCGAACCAGTTTCTATTCAAATATATGAACAATTTCCACAATCTTTGTTATATATACACTTGTTACTGTCTAAAATGTCACAGATGAAGTTGTCATAAACTGTCAGACATCCTGAAGAATAATGAATTTGTTAAATTCTTGGATGGAGGCCAAATTATTTTTGAAATGCAATTTATTTCCTCTTGCAATATACAGTAAAACCATCAAACATTCAGTTAAATCAGAAAGACCACAGCAAACGCACAATATCTGAACTTTTAAAAATTTATTATAAAAAAAGCACCTCTACACTTTTGAATCAACAGCTAAATGTGTACAAAAATAAGAATAAATCTAAAAAAAAAAAACAGAACAGAGCACTTGCGTTATTGCTGGAGTCGTTAAACATGTACACAACGAAAAACTCAAGATAACGCGTCGCCGTCTCACATCAGTGAAACACTACTCATCATCATCATCATCCTCGTCGTCATCGTCTTCCTCATCCTCCTCTTCGTCGTCATCGTCATCATCATCGTCAGCCTGGGCCTTTTTAGTCGAACCCGTCGGTCGCCCCGCCACCTTCTTAGAGGCTCCGCCCCCTGCACGGTACGCCGCGACCTCCTGCCAATCACAGAGCAGTCAGACTCAGGCCACGCCCACACTATTACATAAACATGACTGTGGACCCGCGGCTCACCTTCTCGTATTTCTCACGCAGTTTCATGGCTTTCTGCTCGAACGGCACGCGATCTGAGATGCTCTGCTTCGACCACATCTCGCCCAGCTTCTTCGCAGTCTCTCCGATGGAC
This sequence comes from Aspiorhynchus laticeps, assembly GCA_023376895.1. Taxonomy (NCBI): domain Eukaryota; kingdom Metazoa; phylum Chordata; class Actinopteri; order Cypriniformes; family Cyprinidae; genus Aspiorhynchus; species Aspiorhynchus laticeps. The sequence goes on along the minus strand of CM041816.1, from coordinate 33,938,223 downwards.
AGACCCGGGGTCTCGCTCTTCACCGTCGGCCGGTACTCCGAGCAAAAGACGAAGAACGCAGATCTGCACAGAGGACAACCGTTAAAATCACTCACATCTGCAGTTATGCATGACAGAAATTATTAGACCATAAAAAAAAAAAAAAACATTGGACCACAAAATCGGTCACAAGGGTCAAATTTTTTAAATTGAGATTTACACTAGTGGTGGGCATCTTCAGGCACTTCTCGATCCGATTCAAAAACGATTCTTGATCTACATTTTTCCCCCAATTAATTCTTCTGCTGTGCAAATACATCTTTACATCTTAACCAAAATTGCAGTTTCTATGCATGTTCTCTGTCAATACTGCCATATTAAAAAATAGGGGTGTGAATCTTCACTGGTACCAGATTCAATTCAATTACGATGCGTCTCATTCTCAGTTTTCAATATTACTGCACATGGCTACATTTTCATATAAATTGTATATCAAATTTATTTTGTGCAAAATTTTGCCTACTATATATATATATATATATATATATATATATATATATATATATATATATATATATATATATATATATATATATATATATATATATATATATATATATATATATATATATATATATATATATATATATATATATATATATAAGTGCTGTCAAATGATTAATCGCATCCAAAATAAAACATTTTGTTCACATAATATTTGTGTACTGTGTATGTTTATTATGCATATATAGATACACACACATACATACATGTATATATTTATATTACAGATAAATATATTTAAAATATAAACCTAATATATTTTAAATATTAACATGTATGTATGTGTGTGTATCTATATATGCATAATAAACATACACAGTACACAAATATTATGTGAACAAAATGTTTTATTTTGGATGCGATTAATCATTTGACAGCACTTATATATATATAATATATATTATACATATATATAAATATTTAAAATATATTAGGTTTATATTTTAAATATATTTATCTGTAATATAAATATATACATGTAAATATTTTCTCTCTCATATATATATATATATATATATATATATATATATATATATATATATATATATATATATATATATATATATATATATATATATATATATATATATATATATATACACACACATAAAAAACACATTATGTAAACAATCTTTTATTTTGGATGCGATTAATCGTTTGACAGCACTAATATATATATATATATATAACGCCCATAATTGTTATATTTTTGTCATTTTACATAAGACTAGTTTTTCAACTTTAATATTTGTAAAATAAACAGTAATACTGTAATCTTTATATTCAAATATATAAATATTTTAGTGGCGTCAAAAGTAGCGCGTTAACGCAGGAGATTAATTTTTTCAGATTAATGTGTTAAAAATATTTAACGCAATTAATGCAGGGTTGGCCACCCCATTCACAACTGCTGCCTCCGTCTCTTTTTTCTTGAAAAGGATTGTGTTTATTTAGATGCAGAACGTCTTTATGACCACGTTAAACGGGAGACGTTTCAGACGCGCGCTCTACTCCGCCTCCACGCCAGGCGTGAGTCAAACGAGCACGCACGCTGTGCAGACAGAGCGAGAATGGTATACAAACATCAACAACCCGATCTTCCTTCCTGGTATTGTAGCACTTTTACTAACTATAAAGTTTTCTCACCGGTGAATGACATGATGTAGTCCAGTCCTCACGCCCCCCGTTTTGCCTATTTTGCATGTCTCGCTTAGTTAACACCTGATTCAGATAACCAGCTCGTTAGAAGAGAGCTACATGAAGCTACATGAACTGTGTTCCGATTGACATGCTCCCTACACAGTGTGCATTGCTCCCTACTCCCTGAGCAGGGAAATCCGTTGAAGTTTATTTCACTACAAAACATTCATTCACGGATTTGTGCTGCGCAGCATCTTCACTCACAGATGAAACTTACTAGAGAAGTGTGACATAATATACCTCTGTAAATAAATACAATTTAAATTCACGTCTCGCACACTTTATTGCCCTTTGTATGGAACATATACGCTTGCTTTAAACTGGAGTATCTGGTGATGTCCACTTCGCAGGGCACTTATGACTTACGGTCGAATAGAACAAAAGTCAGACGTGATAAGATATACATATGAAATGTGCAGAGTGGGGAGGGCGCGAGGACTGTAATTGGAAACCGTTGATGTAGTAATTTAATGTTGTCTCTGGTATGCCGCTCTCTGAGCGCATGTGCGTTCAGGGGGCGTGGCTTTGGACGGCGATTGCAGGGAGGGTGGGACGTTCGCTTTCAGTGCTATCAGGCTGAAGTTAGCATTTTCCGAGATGTCCCACTACACCTTTAAGGCATGACGTTACCAAAAAGGCGATTAAAGCTGCTTTAAAACTGTGTGCATGCATGCAATGTTATATATGCGTCATATTTAAGAACGTCTCTGAAATGGTTTTAAAAACTGTCCTGAAGCACCCCAGCACTGTCTCCCTCATCTAACACACCCGATTCAACTCGTCAGTTCATTAGTAGAGACTAACTGTGCGTTCACACCAGATGCGACTTGTGCAAATAAATTGCGCGTAGTTGGACACTCGAACATTTTGTGTTTACTCGCTTCATTCGCGTGTGAAATTCACTTCACATCAGATGTGAATTCGCGTCATGGGAGGGGCTTCTGCCACTGTAAACAGTGCCGGTAATGGCGGCCCTTTGAATACAACCGGCATCCTAGTTTCCTCATCTACTTTGTGATCAACAAACAAACAAAAATTAGGGTTGCAGGTTAAATCGCATGCACATGCACATCTCGTCAGTAAAGCAGGTTCTGTGATCATCACGTGCTTTCAGATGGAGCGGCATTTAATACACAGAGCTTTAGATCACAGCAATATCGTGTTCACTCACTTTCTTTCAAGCAAAATCCTTTTTATTCATGTTTCTGTAAAAGTATGAAGATGTATCGTACAGCTCCGGGTGTCCACATACAGCAATGATTATTTTGTCCTCCATTGTTGTTTCGGATTCCCTCCGCTCGCTACGTCGTAATCACGTCACTACTAGAGCAAGCTCCTGATTGGTTAACGCGGCGCGAATATCCGCCAAAGTTCAGATTTTTTAACTCGCGTGAATCACGCGTTATTCTATTCGCGTCTTTGCATTGACTTAACATGTAATTCACTCGTGCTTTACGCTTCATTCGCGTCTGGTGTGAACGCACCTTAAAGGGGTCAGAAAGCAGCAGCAGCTTTCAAAGCAATAGCAGGCAAATAAGCTAATAACCATCTGCTGTGGTCTATTAATCCAAGAACAAAAGCAAAAAAAAAAGGAAATCAATAACTTTATCAACATCTATATTTAATTCAGAATTTAGTGTTTGGTTACTATTCATTTTCTGTATATTTCTGCTGAAGGGCACAGGTAGCTAAATATGTCATTTATTATGGGTTCATGTGAAGATTGTTTTAAGTTCACTTAAATTAGAAGTCTAATAAATGTTAAAATTGATATCTGTCAATTATACTGTAATGCTGCATGGCTACAGTCAATGGTTAAATATTAAGAGGACAAAATTTTATAGAGACATATTGATATCAGTGATGCTGGCCTTCAATCATAAAAAAGATGCCATTAAAGAAATATTAAATATATACTGTCTTTGTTGTTTGTACATTTGAAGATTGATTGTGAAATTATTGCAATATAAAAGTATATTTAAATACTTTAATGTTAGGTTGGATTAATCGCGATTAATTGTAGAAAAATGTGCGATTAATTAGTTAAAAAAAATAATAATAATCGATTGACAGCACTAATAAATATATGAGATGAACATGTTAAAGTCTGTGAGCTGTAGACTGATGTGTGTGAGACTTACGGTGGGCGTTTCGGGGCGTTCGGGTCTTTCTTCTTCCTGCTCATCTTGCCGACGCCTTTGGGCGGCACATAATTCTTCATCTCCTTGTCGTAGCGACCTTTATCCAGTTTGGCCATGTCTTCAAACTTGGTCTTCTCTGAAGCGGTCAGGGACTGGAGGGACAGAAGAGCAGCGGTTAGTGACGGCACCTTCATCTTCATCATCATCAGTGTGACGGTCGCTCACCTTCCACTGCACAGAGCACTTCTTGGAGAACTCGGAGAAGTTGACGGGAACGTCGGGACTCTTGCGCTTGTGCTCATCGCGATACGTCTGCACGAAGTACGCGTATGCAGACGTCTTTCCCTTGGGCTTGCTTGCGTCTCCTTTCACCATGCTGATCACCTGACAGAAAACACCACACACTCAAGCCTGACAGCACAAGCAGGACATTCACACCAACACATAACCAGATACACGTGTTAAAAAACTATGTGTGTGTGTGTATGTATGTATATCAGAGATGGAAACTCGAGTCTGAGACTTGGGGTGAATCCCATTTCTCTGTCTTACCCCTTCCCCTTAGTTTTGCGCGTTCACGTGAGAGTAAGGGCTGTCCCACTTCTGGTTTTGATCGAGGGGTAGGGCTAAGATGAAGTGGTAGATACTAGGGCTGCACGATATATTGCATGCGATATGCATGCGCATCACGTCAGTAAAGCCGGTTCCTTGATTAGCGGTTAATCTCCATCACCTGTTTTCAAATGGAGCGGCATTTAATACACGGAGCCGTAGTTCACTGACAAGCTACGCATATATCGCGTTCATATCAAAGGCGATATATCAGTCGATATATGCGTGGCTTGTCAGTGAACTACGGCTCCGTGTATTAAATGCCGCTCCATTTGAAAACAGGTGATGGAGATTAACCGCTAATCAAGGAACCGGCTTTACTGACGTGATGCGCATGCATATCGCATGCAATATATCGTGCAGCCCTAGTAGATACCCCTTAAAACCAAGCATTTTCGCAAGCTTACTTGAAACCAAGGGGTACCCAGAAAACACTGCGCAACCGGCAACAATGTCGGCCAGATCATCCAGAGAGTCCCATAAATGTATTTTCGGCTTAAATAATTGATTTAAAAATTACAACAGTTTTGTTTTGTACTCTACACAGTCCTGTACATATATATTTGCAACCATGTTCTTAATTGAAACGTTTTACAAAAAAATCGCTAGTTTGTTGCAGACAATCGCAAAAACATCACTAAAACCCACGCGATCGACATACACACACTTGCAGACGGCATCTTGGAAGTTTGTGATCAACACTTGTCGCCTCTGGTGACGTAGCAGCCAGCTAGAGACGATGTACGATGACGTAACCGTAACCAAGTGGTGTCTCATTTCATAGGGGTATGTTTTCACCCCTAGCGCTTACCACTCGGTTTCGAGGGACAAGGGCTAGGGGTAAGATGAAGGGGTAGGGGTAAGACAGAGAAATGGGATTCGCCCTTGGACTCAAGTCGCATAAATAAAGACTTGGGGACTTGACTTGGACTCGTGAACAGCTGACTCCAGACTTGACTTGGACTCGTAAAAAACTTAAGTCATTTGGTATAGGAGTTTATATGAATGCATCTCTGAGGGAAACCGGCTGTCTTAAAAAAAAGTTTAGATGGTATTTTCTTTTCATCTTGCCTCCGTGTAATGCATATTAGTGTTCATAACCACAGCTCTGCTTGGTTTACAGCGGAAACCAAGGAAACGGTGTTTAATTGATGTTCAAGCGCCACCTGCTGGCAGAGAGTGAATCTGCATTAATTCAGCCTGTCTTCTCTGTATACGGTTTTGTTTCGTGCAGATGTTTTATGTAGAATAGTTTCACAAAACTAAAGTCAGACCATTTTGTTTTTGCTTCAAATTTCGAAATTATACAATCCAATTTAGATTAAAAACTGCTCATGCTGGATGTACAGGTACATCTCAGAAAATTAGAATATGGTGAAAAAGGTAATTTTTTCATGTAACTTATTTCAAAAAGTGAAACTTTCATATATTTTAGATTCATTACATGTAAAGTAAAACACTTCAAAAGTTGTTTTGTTTTAATTTTGACGATTAGAGCTTACAGCTCATGAAAGTCAAAAATCAGTATCTCAAAATATTTACATTTGAGTTTCAATAAATAACCATCCATACAGTATAAATTCTGGGTATCTCTTGTTCTTTGAAACCACAATAATGAGATGATTACATGAGATGTACCTGTATGCAGCTCTTTGTTTGGATTGTGTTGTGTTTATAATACAGCGGTTGCCTCATTTTAAATTGAAAAAGAGCACAGACAAAGCCTTAGTTTGTTTATATGATTTGTGTAATTTATTTGATTAATTGGGGTTTGTTTTAAAATTTTGTTTTGTTGTTTGACATTTCAATTTTACAAAGAAATGTGCAGCATTTTATCTGACAATTAATAAATGGACACCTTTTCATTTCTAATTTATCTTAAATTTTGTTCAAGTTTTTTTTGTTGTTGTTGAGAAAATCTTATCGTGAAATCAGTATTTCAAAAGTGATTTAGCCTCAATAACAAGCTGAAAGAACTGTTGCTAATAAATAGAACAAAGACTTGAGACGTGACTTAGACTTGACCTCAAAGACATACATATATATATATATATATATATACAAATTTCATTTTTGTAAGTTTCTCTCACTCTGTCTCTCTCTCTCTCTCTATATATATATATATATATATATATACTTACAAAAATGAAATTAAGTGTGTGTATAATATATATATACACATTTAAAATTTAATTTTTAAAATAAAAGTTTCTCTCTCTCTCTCTATGTATATGTATGTGTGTGTGTGTATGTATGAATACTTAAAACAACCCATACAAGCAAATTTATAAACTTACATTTAAATATATATTTGTGTATTTAATACATATATAAATGTCATATATACATATATACATATATACACATATATATACATACATATATACACATATATATACATATATATATACACATATATACATATATATATACACATATATACATATATATATACACATATATACATATATATACATATATATATATATATATATATATATATATATATATATATATATATATATATATACACATACACACAGACAAATACATGAATGAATACATCAAAAAATGTATATTACATTAAGTATCTTTTAAAATATAGAAATGTATACGGACAAAAGTATTAAAAAATACACAAAGTATATATTCGTATATTTGAATATACATTTGTGTGTGTGTGTATCTATATCTATATATACTTAACACATTTGCACACACAATGTTACTTTAAATATTAGTTAAATAGATTTTAATGTTTTGTATATGTATATTTAAACATATATGAATCAGTACATCAAATCATACATTAAATACAATTTTTATACATTATACAAAATGTATACAGAATTTTTTTGAAAAATATATATATGTGTGTGTGATTACTAGTCTGCATCATTTTGTTAATCAGCTGATCTCACAGAACGTGTTTTGTTTTCAAATACTATGTAAATAAAATAATTCATCTTTCGACATAACTGCATTGCATCAGATATCAGCCATTAACAGCTCAAATACGATACGATACAACGCTTAAGTAACGTTACGTTACTCAAAAAATGTAACGTTTCTGAATATAGAACTGCGATTGTAATTCACCAAAAACGAATTAGAAATATTGACTCGAATTGCACGAACACATCACCGAGTTGTGACTCCGCTAATTCAAGCGTTTATTCTCGGGTTTTAAAGCACTTTTGTTGTAGTTTGTCGAAGGCTTTTGTTAAACAAAGATTCCTCCATTTTTCCTTCCCGCCTAATTCCCTCATCGCCGCCCTCCCCCATCTCTCCGTCCACACACGATATATCGTCGAGAAACAACTAATTAACGCGATACACGCGTGAAACGGAGCACGGAGCGCCGTTATCGCACCGATTCTCCGTTAAAACACGTTAACAGCGCTCCGGTGCGGCGCGGCCTCACGCGAACCAGCAAAACACGTATTAAACCGCGCTCGCGCTAACATCGTGCCTCCGCGACTAAACAACCGCGCGCGTTTAAATCACCAAACGCGTGTTTAATATTATATAAAATATAGTTTTGGAAATCTGACAAACCTGTTCTTTATTCTCTCTGCAGACCAGCGCGAGCTTCTTCTCAGTACTGTGGGTCTCACGTGATCGCTCGTGCTGTGCGTGCGTGCGTGACGCGAAGAACAAACGGCAGCCTGGACTCGGCTGCTGATTGGCTCTGCTCGCGATCGGAGACGTCCAATCAGCGACCGCGCACACAGGAATCCGCTGAGCTGATTGGCGGACTGGAATCCTTGGTGTGGTTCGAATGTTTGTAAACGCGACAATAACAACATAACATATAATACAACGTATTGTGATATTTAATATTTATAATGCAAATGACATTAAAATAATGCTATCAACTGCTATATAAACCACATTTTTTTAATCAATTCGCTTTTGATTTTGCTCGCTTGTTCGGACTTTTTTCTCACAATTATTAATATCAGTCACGAAATATAAACTTGCAATTGCGAAAAATATTAATAATAATAAATAAAAGTCGCAGTTGCCTTTTAATATTTTTATCCCGTGGCGAAAATAAGCTTCCATGCAAGTCACTCAGTGGAATTAGTTAATATGAATTATTATAATTATTCAT
>CM041816.1:33917110-33924610 GCA_023376895.1 Aspiorhynchus laticeps | reverse complement strand
CGATGTCCCCATAGAGAAGAGCAAGATTGCGCAGCGCAGCAGCAGAACTGGCACAGCTGTGTTGAGATGACAGTAGGATATGGGTTCACTGTCTGTAAATACATGATTGTTAGAACAGTAAGTTTGAACGAAGCTGTTTTATCTGTTGTTGACTTGTATATGTATTGTGATGCTTACTTTTATTCATTCTTTTATTCATGTTTCTTATTGTTGTCAGTAAATAAAATGCATTAATTGCTTGACTGAAAATTTATGTATTCACATCGACTGCATTTGTTTAACTAGTGTATATTCACATATAGCTATGTCATATGACAAATTATATTTGGCTTATTTTACTAAAATGAGTCATTTTTAGGAAAAAAAAGTAATGTAATTAATTATTGGTTATCATTATTATTGCGTGTAAGTGTTGGGGTTGGCTAGCGATGCAATTCATTCTGGGGTAATCTAAATTTTTAAGTTGTAATACTCACATTTATAGTATAAAATCAACAGTCTTCTCCAAAGGCGAGATCTTCAAGCAGTTGCCCAATGTCAACTTTGTGCAAACATTGCAAACGCTGAGGAAAACTGTACTAGGTAGGGTTGTTGAGTTAGTGATGCCATGAGGTGTTAGTGCTCCTGGAGGTCCGGTGTCCTGCAAAATTGAGCTCCAACCCCAATTAAACACACCTGAAGCAGCTAATCAAGGTCTTACTTGGCATACTAGAAATTTCCAGGCAGGTGTACTGAGGCAAGTTGGAGCGTAACTCTGCAGGACCGTGGCCCTCCAGGATCACGTTTGGTCACCCCTGTGTTAGTGCATCTGTCCCTCTTTATTTATTTATTATTATTATTATTGCCTAACTTATAATGAAATATAAGATCAGGGAAAGATGGTTGTATCTTACAATGAACAATCTTATGGCATAAAACAGCAAACATGAATATCATGTGTTCATCATAGTATGAGATTTTATACACAGAAAAAAAAAATGGTTAATTAAATATAATAATTCATGATGCTTTTTTAGAAAACTGAGGGATGAAACGAAAGTTAAATTCAACAAGAAAAAGAAGAAAACTAAGGAGATTTAAGCCACTTTTGCTTGTGGATGAAATATTTTGCACATAAAATAAAGAAATTAACAACATATTCAAGAGATAATGATTTTGGGTTTTCGTAATAAAATAAATACAATTTCTTTAACCTCTTAAGACCCTGCAGCCTCATATGAGCAAATTATATTTGAGTGAATTTCTGGATGTCCTCTACAGAGCACATTCAGGGTTTTTTTAGAGATACTAAATGTTTGGATGTTTCACCATGACCACTCCCTCTGCTTGCTCTTCAAAAATGTCTGAAATTAATTTAGTGACACTCTTATGGAAACATGATAATATTTTGTAATTATCAATTAAATCTGTCTAATTTTTAAACTGTGTGTCATAAATCAACATCTCTGGAAAATGTTATGGGATTTAAAATCAAAATATGACTGTTATGAAACAGGATGATGATTTCATGCATATCCTCATATGAGGACACCGGGACTAAAAGCATGTTTATTACGGGTTTTGGGAGACATAACAAATGAATAGGGAAATAAATTACATTTCAATATTCTATGAAATATTAGGCTTATATATTATTATGAAAATCTTGTCAATTATTACTCCAATTATTACACTTCTTTTTCATTACATGTTGCCCCAAAAACACATTAATATGCAACTTAGATTTAGTTTATAGGTACATTGTATATAATGAGAAAACACGTTTATGGCCATTTTGCAGAAAGAAAAAAGGTATATCGAATCATTCTGTTATAACATAGTTGAGAATCATTTTTATACAAAGTTTGGTATCTTTAGTTTAAGTAAATCTTAAACTAAAAATGTATTGGTGATTTAAAAAATAATTTATATCATAAATTATTAATAGCATAACTTATGAATGAAATATCTTCTTTATTCTAAATGCGCTAAACAATTTAAAGACATGAAAAAAAAAATCTAAAACTTTTTTCTCGGATCTTAAGAGGTTAAGGATAAAACTGTGGATCGCATTAGTGGGTTTAAAAAGATAAGAACTTAAATCAACCTAAAAGTTATTGGCTGTACTACAATCAAAAAATAAATGCGCAGCTGTTTCTTCAACAAGACCAAAAAAATGACAAATTTCCTCAATATCAAGATACTATGGATGGATTAATGAAACCTGTCGCTCATAAGTTGTTGCGCTTGTTATAACGTCGTAGGTCACATGATAACGTAAACATGGCGGATGTTTCCCAAATCGCTTTCATACTTAACGCATTCAGGCTGTAGAGTATGTAGCCTACCTAATTATACTCAGAGTATGCGGTTTCGAACGCAGCCCGACAACATCTCGTTTTGACATCTCGCGTGGTTCTGTGTGATTTGGACACCTTCAAGTTACGCCCCTTGCTACAAGTTACGCCCCCTTCAAGTTACGCCCCTGTCTTGCAGTCTGCAGACAGACCGGTCCGTGTACTTGGCGGCCAACGGATTTTCCTTTTGAAATTAGAAAACCAAAATCGGGAATCGAGCATTCACTCGTTTTTTTGATTTAATATTGAAAGTAGAAAAATGAGAAAACAGCTCCTTTTTCGAAACGAAAAACAAGAATTCAGCTTAATTTTCGTTTTTTGTTCAGGGGTAGAAAATGTATAAACAGCTTGAATATTCGATTTCTACACGTGGGTGGGAATTAAACGCCCCTTTCTGCTGATTGGTCAGCCGAAGATCTTCCGCAGTTCCGTGAGACAGAATAAAAGTCCTCCGCTGCTGCAGGTGTACGGATTCTTGATGTGTTTATTACATTTAATATTTTTCTCATCAAATAACCAGACAAATGAATAGCTCGATACAATCCGTTCCGGGGCAGAGTGTAGACAGCGCTTTCTTCTGTGTAGATATAAATTCTATGGTTTGCATCAGCAGGGCATGTATGATATGACGGCTCATAGCCTACCCTGGTCGCCCAGTAAGTTTGTTTAATTAATTAATTACTTTTAAATATTTTAAACACCAATACAAAAAGGAAAGAATGCATTGACTTATAGGCTATAACAGGCCTATTATAACATTCAAGAACTGTGCCATTCTGATCTTACAATCGGAGAAACATAGATAAAACACATACTCTTTTGAGTTTTATAATGTAGTCTTTTTTTATTATTGATTATAATTGAGACCTCAAAAGGATATGCGCTTGTGTCGGCCGTGATCTGCACGCACACTCGCACAAAGGACTGCAACGCGAGATTTTCATAAATGTAACTTGCCATTTCGGGTTGATCTCACCAAAAACACACAGAATACATTAAGAACGCTTGGAATACAGGCTACGCCATGAGATTAATAGGATTATTTTACGACAGATTTGCATCCGCTTAATAAAAAATGAAAGTCACCATCTCTGCCAAGTGAGAGCAGGACATTGTGTGTGTGTGTGTGTGTGTGTGTGAGTTTCGAAAAAGGAAGGTAATAAGCCTTTAGAATAACAAGGTGAGTTACCCATTCATTACCCATAGTTCACACAGTTCCAATAAATTGTGATGGGTTAAATAAACTCAGTAAACTAAACAGCAGACAAACGCGACTACAGTCAAGTGCAGACCAGTATTGAAGTGTACAGCAAATATGCAGTCATAACTTTGTTTTAGCTGAGCTTATTTAATTAATATTGAGTAGGCCTATTAATTGATGTTCACTTGGATTTTGTTCCAGTGTTAATTTTGACAGCAAATTTTGATTTAGTTTTAGTCATAGTCTTTTGACTAAAATACCATTTAGTTTTAGTCATATTTTAGTCATTTGAATTGTTTTTAGTTTTAGTCTAGTTTTAGTCGACTAAATATCATAACATTTTAGTCGACTAAATCTACAGTAAATTTAGTCTGCTAAAATCTAATGGGTTTAGTTACAGTGCATTTATTTAGCATTTCTCTAAAATTTCCAAACTCATTATATAGGTTTGATATTAAGGTATTATCATGATAGACATCAATTTAACTGCAGTGACACACAACATGCCTTTATGTTAAAATTAAATAAAACCACTTCTCATAAAGAACAAGAACAAGGTCTTCTTTTTAACGAAATACCAATGGTTATATAGGATAATTATCCATTCTTTATATCAACTTGTTTACCATATTCTTCATTCTTTCAAGCAGACATATTTATTTCTATAAATAAATTGAAATGAACCTTTAGGGCTTCTAAAATTTTTCAGTCAAGAGCAGTGAGTGATTTTCTGTCTTTCTTCTGTTGCTTGATTAACATCAATGACAGAGACAATAGCAACTTAATTAGACTACTATCCCTTTAAAACCGAACGCACAGCTGCAATGGATGCAATGTACTGATGCACGTTCTCTCTTGCGTCGTCAGATTTATCCATATGTCTGCTCTTCTCTTACTCCCACATATTGATATTTTTGAACGTTTTATGAGACGTGCAGCAAGTGTATTATAGCTTATGTCCTGCCGGTTCATATGTATGCATCTAACCTCCTAACTACACACTGCAGAACTATGTTCTGATTGAATCTCTTTCCAAATCGTCCCTCCCTAACATTTTCGTCTCGTTTTTATTCGTTGACGAATATGTCAATAGATTTTCGTCATAGTTTTTGTCATTCAAAAAGAGTTTTCGTTCGTCATCGTCTCGTTGTCGTCGGTGAAAAAAATGTCGTTGACGACAATTATGACGAAAATTATTCGTCAACGAAATTAACACTGTTTTGTTCCTCAGCAGGGGAAATAATACTGTCATTCATGGTCGTATGGTAAAAAAGTATATTTTTATTTGTTTACGTTCAAAATGACAACAAAATGTCATGCCTTTGAAAAATAAAGTGAACAGCAAAATGTGCTGCTTTAGTGCATCGGTCTCATTGAGCATCTTTCTGGCGCACGTGAACCAATACACAGCAAATAGCCTACTTGATGCACCTAGATTATTTGACGTTAAATGCATCATATAAATCACTTTGGAATAAATCACAGCATGTATCAAAAACGTGACTTTACAGTCTGGAAAATACGGTAGGCTATAGCAATTTTTTTTTTTTCGCGGACCCTCTGGCACTTTGAGAACTGCTGTTCTACTCAGAAGAAAGCGTTGTCTAAACTCTGCGCCGATACTAGTTGTGTCAAGCTATTCATTAATACGGTTGTTTGTTGAGAAAAAGATGAAATGTAGTGTCAATAAACATATCAAGAAACCGTACACCTGCAGCAGCGGAGGACTTTTATTCTGTCTCACGGAACTGCGGAAGATCTTCGGCTGACCAATCAGCAGAAAGGGGCGTTTAATTCCCACCCACGTGTAGAAATCGAATATTCAAGCTGTTTATACTTTTTTCTACCCCTGAACAAAAAACGAAAATTAAGTTGAATTCTTGTTTTTCGTTTCTTGGAAAAAAATAAAAAAACGACAAAGGAGCTGTTTTCTCATTTTTCTACTTTCAATATTAAATAAAAAAAACGAGTGAACGCTCGATTCCCGATTTTGGTTTTCTAATTTCAAAAGGAAAATCTGTTGGCCGCCAAGTACACGGACCCAGACCCCTCTCGAATATGCACCAAAACATCAAGAAGAAGATGATTTGTGTGATTCTCCTCCGCTCCGCGTGACGGCGCAAGAACTAGACTCGTGACGTCACACACACACACACTCGCAGAAGAAGAGCGGAATCGTTCGGCGCGCGCGTCTCACAGATCGGTTATCATAATATTTCATATTTGCGCTCATATTGTAATAAATATAATCGTGAGAGTGACAGCAGAAGAGTGTTCGTGTCCAGACGGATGGAGGAGTTTCTGAAGCACTTTAAAAACCACAGCAGAGCGGTACATTTACTTCAGGCTCAGCTTTCTCTCACTTTCTAATTAGAAAAATATCAATTTATCCTAATATGTTTATATAGTCGCTTATATATGTTTATATATGTTTATACAGTACACACACGCGCACAGGTGTGTGTACTGTATGTATGAATGTTTTATCATACTTTTGAAATACGTTAAAAGTAATTGCAATATAGTAATGTATATAAAGTGCACTAATACACACATATCTTTTAATTATGTTAAGATTAATTGTATTATTACTGATTATATGTACATCAATTATACCTAATGTTTTTCTGTGCAAAAAGTAAATATTATACTTTATTTTTTCTTTACCATGATTTACAGAAAGCAGTCAGTAAAATATCATTCAGTGTAATAATCTTTTCAGGAATATTTACCTCAAGAATCAGTTTATGATTAGTTTGACCCCAAATACTTATGATTTTACATTTTTTCTTAACTTTACCGAGATCCCATTTTGGCCATTTGTCAGCAAGAGTTTTTACTCATTTAAAATGCAATCAAATTTAGTTTGCTGACTTATTCTTTATATATTTTAATACGTACAGGTCAGAATATGTATGTTGTTTTACATGAATATAAGTGTTACAATGGAACATTTACACCCACTTTTTGACCATTTATCCTCCCAAAACTTATTTGAGACGTTAAAAGTAGACACTTTACTTGCATTTAATGTGCTTTCTATGTATTTAAAATCACTTCTGTAAAATTTCTCTTGGTGCAGACACTTAATGTCTGACTCATTTGTGACCCTGGAGCACAAAACCAGTCATAAGGGTCAATTTTGTGAAATTGAGATTTATGCATCATCTGAAAGCTGAATAAATAATCTTTCCATTGATGTATGGTTTGTTATGATAGGACAATATTTGAAAATCTGGAATCTGAGGGTGCAAAAAAATCTAAATATTGAGAAAATCATCTTTAAAGTTGTTCAAATGAAGTTCTTAGCAATGCATATTACTAATCAAAAATTAAGTTTTGATATATTTATGGTAGAAAATTTACTAAATATCTTCATGGAACATGATCTTAATATCCTAATGATTTTTGGCATAAAAGAAAAATAGATAATTTTGACTCATACAATGTATTGTTGTCTATTGCTACAAATATACCTGTGCATATGTGTGTGTGTGTGTATGGTAATGATATGTGCGTGCGTGTGTGTGTGTATGGTAATGATATGTGTGTGTGTGTGTGTGTGTGTATGGTAATGATATGTGTGTGTGTGTGTGTGTGTGTGTATGGTAATGATATGTGTGTGTGTGTGTGTGTGTGTGTGTGTGTGTGTGTGTATGGTAATGATATGTGTGTGTGTGTGTGTGTGTGTGTATGGTAATGATATGTGTGTGTGTGTGTGTGTGTATGGTAATGATATGTGTGTGTGTGTGTGTGTGTGTGTGTGTGTGTGTGTGTGTGTATGGTAATGATGTGTGTGTATGGTAATGATGTGTGTGTGTGTGTGTATGGTAATGATGTGTGTGTATGGTAATGATGTGTGTGTGTGTGTGTGTATGGTAATGATGTGTGTGTATGGTAATGATGTGTGTCTGTGTATGGTAATGAAGTGTGTGTGTGTGTGTGTGTGTGTGTGTATGGTAA
>CM041816.1:33899610-33912110 GCA_023376895.1 Aspiorhynchus laticeps | reverse complement strand
TTGTTTCAACTGCAGTTGGGTTATTTTCATTAGGTTAAAAAATAGCAATAAAATACAGCTAACTAACACAATAAAACACAATAAAAACATGATAACAAAAGTTATTTGTTTTTGTAAATAAGCTCCTCATATATATTACAAATATTCATGCTTTCTACCTAATTGAGTAAATATTAGTGATCTATATTCTGATCTTTCTGTGTGATCTGGTGTTTGTTGGTCTGTTCTGTGTGTCAGGAAGACAAGCATCAGTACTGGAGGCAGTGTGTGTGTGTCGGCCAGAGTGTGTGGCTCTCGTCTCTGCGTGTGTGTTCACTGCAGGGGCTGGAGGACCGGCGCGTGCTGACGGACAGCTGTCAATCACGCCTCCATCCACACCTGCAGCCGCAGGAGAACTCAGAGGATCCAGACACACACTCAGACTCCCTCACCGCTGACACACACACAGACTCCCTCACTGCTGACACACACACTGCAGACACACACACTGCTGACACACACACAGACTCCCTCACCGCTGACACGCACACCACAGACACACACACCGCAGACACACACACAGACTCCCTCACCGCTGACACACACACCGCAGACACACACTCCGCAGACACACACCTGCGCTCAGGTACAGCGTCCGGCTCCGGTCCTGCAGTCAGAGTCAAACTCTCCACGCTCATCAGCTTTAAGGTACTAGAAACTAGTTTGAAACTAGAAATAATTAATTTGTATTATTTTACATTGCATTTTGTGTTTTAAAAAAAGGTAAATAAAAGCATATGATAGATAGACATGATAAACTTTTAGGTTAACATGAAACAATATAAAAATAAATACATATATATATACAATAGAATAAGGCTGGATGGTCAATTGAAATAAATCTGAAATTGCAAAGGATGCAACTTAATCAAATAAATACATGCCCTGTGTGTTTCAAAGTGATTTTACTTAAATTATCAATTTTTTTATTTTATTTTACAGTGCATTTATTTATTTATTTGTTTGTTTGCTTATTTATTTATTAGATTTTTGTTATTTTTTATATTTTTGTTCAGTAGTTTTATTATTATTAATAACTTTTTATTATTATTATTATTATATAGTCCTATGTATATACAGTATAATCAAAACATTTTGCTGAAATTGTAAAACAAGCCCCCCCCCAATTTATTCTTTACTATTTTATCTCAAATGGGAAAAAACATCAATAAGATTTTAAAAGAATAAGGCATTTATAAGAAAATATGGTAACACTTTACAGTAAGGTGTCATTTGTTAACATTAATGTATTAACTAACATTAACGAACAATGAACAATTAATTTATTACACTATTTATTAAGCTTTGTAAATGTTAGTTAATAAAAATACAGTTCATGTTAGTTCATAGTGCATTAACTAATGTTAACAAACACAACTTGTGATTTTAATAATGCATTATTAATGCTGAAATTAACATTAACTATGATTAATAAATGCTGTAGAAGTATTGTTCATTCTTATTAACTAATGTGCCTTATTGTAAAGTGTTACCAAAAATGCTGCTTAAAATAGTTGTCAAGTAATGAAATATTGCAGGACATGCTTATTTCATATTCATATACATGGAAAAAGGACAAATTCCCTTAAAGCGAACAGGTGTGACCTTTGACCTGTGCTGTGACTGGTCTCTGTAGTAACTGTGTCTGATTGACAGGGCACGGTCACAAAGATCTTGAACGCAGAGGCGGGGCTTTATGAGATTGACGGACAGGTGGGGCTTTGTCTGGCCTATCAGCCGGCTCAGAAAATGGGCGGCGGCTTGAGGCCAGGGGCGGAGATTCAGGTGAGTGTGATGTCATCACAAAATTCAGTAGCAGATTCATTATTTCTGTGAATAAGACAGAAACACTTTAAACAAAGCAGCGGTGCAGACCATCAGAAACTCACACACGCACTCACACACACACACACACACACGCGCACACTCTCTCACACACACGCACACTCTCTCACACACACACACACGCACACGCACACTCTCTCACACACACGCACGTGTTGGGTTTCCATGTTTTATGGGGACTCTCCATAGGCGTAATGGTTTTTATACTGTACAAACTGTGTGTGCTATTGCCCTACACCTACCCTACACCTAAACTTAGCCCTCACAGGAGACTGTGTGCATTTTTAGATTTTCAAAAAACTTTATGCTGTATGATTTATAAGCTTGTTTCCTCATGGGGACCAAAAAATGTCCCCACAAGATAAAGATTTACTGGTATTACTATCTTTGTGGGGACATTTGGTCCCCAGGACGTGATAAATACCAGTACGCACACACACACACACACACACACACACACACACACACACTCTCACACACGCTCACTCACTCACTCACTCTCTCTCACACACACACACACACACACACACACACACACACTCTCTCTCTCTCTCTCTCTCTCTCTCTCTCACACACACACACACACACACACACACACACTCTCTCTCTCTCTCTCTCTCTCTCTCTCACACACACACACACACACACTCTCTCTCACACTCTTTCACACACACTCACACTCTCTCTCACAATATTATATATATATTTATCAGAATGTTTCTCTGTTGTTTGTCTTCAGCTTCACAATGTTCACTTCATGTACCGCGCTTCCCCGTTTGCTCCGCGTGTGGTTCTGTGCGCGTGTCTGCGCTCCAGCCTGCAGATCACCGCCTTCAGCCGCCTGAGTTCAAAGGTGGAGGTGTCGGGGTCACACGGGCCGCTGCAGCGCCTCCTGCTGGAGAAGAATCTGGGCGCGTCGCAGTATCTCTGGCTCTGCTACTGTCAGAACGCCGTCGCTGAGAGGTGAGTGAAGAAAACACAATAAAGGCTTGATGCTTTAAAGTTTGAAAATTATAAATAGTAGTATTGTTCTTGAATTTTTGTATGAAATTGAATTTCTGAATTTGTATGTGAAATGTTAAGATTTAAATCACAATCACAATTTTTAAAAGAAAAATCACAATTAGATTTTTCCCCCACAAATGATACCCCAAATACTGTAGTTTTACAGTCATTGTCACGTTATTAACCTCTGTGTGTGTGTGTGTGTGTGTGTGTGTGTGTGTGTGTGTGTGTGTGTGTGAGTCAGGATGTGTCCTCGCTGGGTGAGAGCGGAGCGAGTGTGTGTTGTCGCCGAGCGGCT
The DNA here is from genome assembly GCA_023376895.1 of Aspiorhynchus laticeps. Classification (NCBI taxonomy): domain Eukaryota; kingdom Metazoa; phylum Chordata; class Actinopteri; order Cypriniformes; family Cyprinidae; genus Aspiorhynchus; species Aspiorhynchus laticeps. Next base: position 33,908,923 of record CM041816.1, on the reverse strand, counting down.
GCTGGACTTTGTGTGTGACGCTGAACAGAAGACACAAAAAAAGAGAAACATTTACAGAGAGATGATACAGGAGCCACACCAGTGCCCTCTTACCACGGTAAAGCATACACACCCTCTTATCACCATAGTTTACAAACTCCCACACATACCCTGTAACCAGAGTAACACACATATGCTCTGTTACACACACACACACACACACACACACACACACACATACCCTGTAACCAGAGTAACACACATATGCTCTGTTACAGTAACACACACACATGCTTTGTTACCACAGTAACACATACATGCTGTTACCACAGTAACATACAAATGCTCTGTTCCCACAGTAACACACACACACACATATGCTCTGTTACCACAGAAACACTTATATGCTCTGTTACAGTAACACACACACACACACACACACACACACACACACACACACACACACACACCCTGTTACCACAGTAGCATACACACATGCCCTGTTACCACAGTAACACACACACACACACACACACACACACACACACACACGTGCCCTGTTACCACAGTAGCACACACATGCTGTTACCACAGTAACACACATGCAATGTTACCATAGTAACACACATGTGCCCTGTTACCATAGTAACACACACACACACACACACACACACACACGTGCTCTGTTACCACAGTAAAACACACGCGCCGTGTTACCACAGGAACACACACACACACATATGCTCTGTGACCACAGTAACACACATGCCTTGTTACCATGGTAACACACACATATTATATGCTAATTAAAAATAGCATTCCTTTAACCCTGACTGAATGATTTGAAATGAGTGTGTGTAGTAATGGTCTGTCTCTGTCAGTTCTGTGTGTGGTGGCCGTCTGCGGCGCTGTGGTCGCTGAGGCAGCTGTCTGATTGGATGAGGCGTGAGGTGTGGGCGTCGCTCTCACTGGCGTCTCTCCTGCCTGCGTCCGCGGCTCACATGACGGCGCTGGAGCTGAACGCGGCGCTGTCCTGGTCCGTTCACAAGGTCCCGCTGACGGACGCGTCCCCGGAGCCGCTGCTGCTGCTGGGGGTTCTGGAGCTGGACTCGACCCGCGCCACACTGCAGCTCAGAGACCAAACACACGCGCTCGACTGCCTGTGTGTCACAACCCACCAATCAGGAGACAGAACCGCACACATCAACACCGCCTGGCAGGGTAATGATTAGTATCAGCTCATTTAATTATGGTTACACTTTATTTTAAGGTGTCCTTGTTACAGTGTAATTACACATTTAAGTACTGAGTAATATTAATTGACTTCATGTACTTACTATATGGTTAGGATTAGGGTTTGGCTTACTTGCATGTAATTATGCAGAATTTATTAATATTAGAATAGTAAGTACATGTAACATGTTTACACCTTAAAATAAAGTGTTACCTTAATTATTGATTGAGCATTTGTGTCCTTTATACAACGTTAAGCCATGAGGTGTTATGAAGCATATCAGAGTGAAACAGCTTCTATTTTGTTGCTATAGTTAACCAAAATTAAAACTATTAGAAAGCATTTTTGTTAATTGAAATGAAGATGGAATAATGCAAAATATAAATATTATATGGAGAAAATTGAACTAAATGAAAAGTAGAAATTGTTGGCATCTGAGTGAAATAAAGTAGTTTTTAAGTTGAAGTGTTAAAATTACTAACTGACATAAAATTAAAACCATTATAAAAATATTTTAAAGAACACAAATAATTAGAGCACATAACAAATTAACTGAAGAACATAAAACTGAAGAAAGAAAATCGATTAAACTGTTTTATTATTTGCATATAAACAGTTTTTTTGCACTGTTCAGTGTTGGTTGAAGCTCTTATGGTTTATTGCTTGAGTTGTGATGTAATGTGTGTGCGTGTGTGTGTGTGTGTGTAGGTTGTCTAGTGTGTGTGCGGCGATGTACATTAGTCATGGAGCGGTTCATGAAGACACATTTCCCTTCCTGGAAACATCTGGATCAGCCGAGTTACATCACACACAAACACTGCAGGTACACACACACACATTACAGGTGTACACACACACACACACACACACACACACACACACACACACACACACACACACGCACACACTGCAGGTACACACACACACTGCAGATACGCACACACACACACTGCGGGTACACACACACACACACACACACACACACACACACACACACACACACACACGTTACAGGTGTACACACACACACACACACACACACACACACACACACACACACACACACACACACACACTCATTACAGGTGTACACACACACACACACGTTACAGGTGTACACACACACACACACACACACACACACACTCATTACAGGTGTACACACACACACACACACACACGTTACAGGTGTACACACACACACACACACACACACACTCTCACACACTTCAGGTACAAACACACATATGAGTGCATATATTCAGAAATACATATTGTCAATGAGCACATATAATCAAATTATAATCACATGTTATTATGCTAATAGCAACATTTTAAGAGATTTAAATTAATTAAAATAAATTAAATGAATTAAAACTTTAAGGAATATCACACTATTTTTCTTTTGTGTTTAATTTTTAACAGTAAACCTCTGTTGTGCAGCACTGTTTGACAAAAAATAAAAAGTTATTGTGCATTTTAATTTGATTTTAAAAGATTAATTAAAATGTTAATGTTTTTATGCCTTTATTTGATTTAAAACCATTTTTGATGATTTGTATTAAATCATGAATCAAGAACAATTAAAACAGAAAACAGATCATTTCAGAAAAATAAAACATTTCCTAGAGCCCTGTTATTGTAATAAATTGTTAAAGTATTATGAATTCAATTAATTAGGCATGCTTTTTGATTATTCAAATTTAATTAAACACTGAAAAAAAAATGGAATTTGTGAAAAAAAAATTAAAAAAATTAATAAAAAAAAAAAATTAAGATGGAAAATAGTGGAATCCAGAAAAAAGAAAACAATTTAATTTAGGAAAAAATATAATGCAATTTGGGAAAAAAAATTATGGATTTCATAGGTTCCTAAAAATTTTAATTAATTTTAATTAATTTTAATTATTTAATTTCAATTTTAAAAATTAATGATTATAATTGAATGTAACCATTTAAACTGAATCCAGAAAAATTTAACAAGAAAAAAATAACAAAAAAACAAATTGGGGACCCCCCCCCCCCCTTTTATAGGAATGTGATCTTTATACAGGTGTGTGTGTGTGTGTGTGCGCCTGTGTCTGTTTGTGTCTGTGTGTCTGTGTGTGTGTCTGTGTGTGTGTCTGTGTGCGTGTCTGTGTCTGTTTGTGTCTGTGTGTCTGTGTGTCTGTGTGTGTGTCTGTGTGTGTGTCTGTGTGCGTGTCTGTGTCTGTGTGTGTGTCTATGTGTGTGTCTGTGTGTGTGTGTGTGTGTGTCTGTGTGTCTATGTGTGTGTCTATGTGTGTGTCTGTGTGTGTGTCTGTGTGTGTGTCTGTGTGCGTGTCTGTGTGTCTGTGTCTGTTTGTGTCTGTGTGTGTGTCTGTGTCTGTTTGTGTCTGTTTGTGTGTGTGTCTGTGTCTGTTTGTGTGTGTGTCTGTGTGTCTGTGTGTCTGTGTGTCTGTGTCTGTGTGTCTGTGTCTGTTTGTGTCTGTGTCTGTGTCTGTGTGTCTGTGTGTCTGTGTCTGTGTCTGTCTGTGTCTGTGTGTGTGTCTGTGTCTGTGTCTGTTTGTGTCTGTGTGTGTGTCTGTGTGTGTGTGTGTGTGTGCAGGGTTTATCTTCAGCTGTGTGTGGATGATCTGACCATCATCAGTCCGTCTGCTGCCATGAGCCACTGTCTGATGGAGGACAGACAGGCAGACCGAGAGAGCGCTAAGAGACCCAGAGTGGCTGAGCAACCTCTGACCCCTGCGTCGTGCGTGAGCTTGCTGCTCAGACTGGAGTCCAAGCAGGGTGTGACACTGCAGAACGGCTCCGCTGCCGAGCTCAGACTGCAGCCGGGCTTCGTCTGTAGAGCCGTGTGTCTGGGAGACGCTCAGCGCTGGAGCCACGACCCCAGAAACCACCGGCTGCAGGAGCGCGAGCGACACGGAGACGCTCAGAAGGTCAGCAGCACACCGTCAAACACCAGAGAGTCCAGCTGTCATCTTCAGAGCATTTCATCTGTCACATGCAGGGCTCCAGACTGCGACTAAAACGGTTGCATTTGCGACCAAAAATATTAATTTTCAAGTGAAGTTTTTGCTGAGGTCGCCACTGGCGACTATATATATATTTGCATGTAATGCTTTTTTTCCAGTACTTTCTATTACTTAGGTATTTAATTGTTTTTTTTGTTTATTTGACGACCAAAATTTAACTATTAAGACAGAATCCAGAATACTTAAAAAGGAAAAAACTTAATTTGGGAAAATGACAAGTGATTTCATATCAGTTTTATGTCTAGTAAGTTCTACATCAGCTGTTATTCTTTATAGACAGTACTATAGAAACAGAACCAATAACAGATCAATAATAAAGTGTTTGATTCTTTAATTATTCAATAGTTGCAGACTGATCTGGAGTTTAATTATCTTCTGCAGTTTGGCTCTGAATTATCATAACACTACAAAAAACAAAACAATATGCATTATGAATACATTAATAATATTTTATTATTAATATTAATATTATTGCTGTTATTAATGTTTTATTATATGTATAATTTATTAAGATTTTATTTATTTGTTAATTGTTATTTTTGCTATTATTATTATTATCATGTTATTATGTAAAGGTGAACAGCAAGCAAGTATTACAGACCTGATAACAGATCATTAGCTGAGAGTAACAGCAGAGAGTATGAGTCAGTCTGGAGTTTAGAGGAGGATGATGGGATTGAAATGTGAATCTGTGTGTGTTCTGCAGATTGAGCTGCACTTCATGGGTCCGTGTGTTCGCTGGTTCCCCGTCCTGCATCCTGGATGTGTGTACAGAGTAATCGCACGCAACACTGAGGTACCACACACACACACACACCGCTTCAGCATCTCCCAAAGTCTGATGTCCGACTATAAACATAAAGTCTGTTTACTCTGAGCAAGAACCGCCCACTTTAACAGGAAGAGACCATCTGACTGACAGGTACAGCCGTCAATCACACTGTGTTTTAACATCTGTCTCTCTCTCTCTCTCTCTCTCTCTCTGTGTCTCTCTCTCTCTCAGGATGTGAGTGTGTTAAAAGCCAAGGGGGTTTCAGCGAGGGGTGGAGTCACACAGCTCAGTAGCCCCGTCCTCCTGCTGCATCCACAGTGGCGTATTCACACGATCACTGAAGAGCTGCCAGACACACAGGTACACACTCAGACACACACACACACACACACACACACACACACACACACACACACACACACTCACTCACATCGCAGACACACACATCGCAGACACACACACACACACACACACTCACTCACTCACATCGCAGACACACACACAGACACACAGACACACACATCGCAGACACACACACACACACACACAGACACACGCTCACACACACACACACACAGACACACACACATGCGCACACACACTCACTCACATCGCAGACACACACACACACACACACACACTCACTCACTCACATCGCAGACACACACACACACACACAGACAGACAGACAGACACACACGCAGACAGACACACAGACAGACAGACACACACACACACACACACACACACACACACGCACACACTCATATAACACACACACTCTCTCTCTCTCTCTCACACTCACACACACACACACACTCACATCGCAGACACACACACACACACACACACACACACACACACACTCACATCGCAGACACACTCACGTCACACACACACACACTCACATCGCACACACACACACATCACAGACACACACACACACACACACACAGATGTTGAGTGTTTGTGAGCTTTGACCTGTGCTGTGTCCTCAGGCAGGTGTTCCTGCGCTCATGAGCGTGTCTGAAGTTCTTCACAGCAGGTGATGATCGTCACACTAAACACATCTTTAGCTCTGAATACATCAGCATCATCTCTGAGTGACGGTGTGTGTTTTATAGCTCCGCCCCTGAGATCGTCTCCTTCTGTGGAATCATTACTCAGCGAATCACATTACAGGAGGACAACGGAACCAAACCCAAGATCCAATCACTGACAGCAGCTGAAGGTTCCAGCTTCTCTCTCTACAGACATATTCTGACTGAGTCGCTGTGTTTATACCAGATGTTTCCTTCTCTGTTAATATCCAGATGCAAGCGCTGAGCAGGATCTGCGGGTGCGTTTGACCGTCCAGGACGCTGATTGTCCCGGTCATGTGATCGATGTGTATGTGGATCTGTCGTGTGGTCCATACACACTCGGTCTGATCGCCGGAGCCGCGGTTTCTGTCCGTCACGTTCAGCGCAGAGTCTCCAAGTTAGTTTGAGATGCTTTCATTAACAGTGATTTATATACTCAAAATATATAGCAAATCTCAGCTCTGTGATGGTTTATATTGCAAAATGTTTAACTGTATTATCACCCAGCTCTATGGAGGACAAACCTGCAAAAATATAAATAAATAAATAAATGTAACAATTGGAAAATAAATGAATGAATAAATGGCTTAAAACAAAAACAGTTGATTTTTAATCAAATTTAGTGTAATTAAATTTACACTTAAACTATATAATCCATCAATTCTAATATCAGTCCACCTGATTATCATACAAGAGACAAAAGTAAATAAATAAATAATTTAAATATGGAAATAAATACATGTGTGGATGAATAAGTATGAAATAATGCATTCATATAAAAAACATTTTTTATTAAATAATAATTTTTTAAATAAAAAATGGCTTGATAACCAAATACCATTCATTTTTAATCAAATCTTAAATTTACATTTTAATCTACGATAAACAAATGATATGCAACACCAGCTCTGATTATCATACAAGAGACAAATGTAAGAAGAAACACAAAAAAGTTGAATAAAATAAATAAATATATAATATTTAAATGTATAAATAAATACATGTGTAAATAAATATAAATATATTCCTTTGTTTTCTATTATTTATTTAATTATTTAATTTTTCTGTATATAATTTACTGTATATAAAGTTGGATATATTAGCAAATCTAACTTTACCCACACACTGTACTTACAGTACACTCACATAAAGCTGTATATACTATATAGTAAATCTCAAATGCTTGATTGTTTATATCATCAAAATATAATATTGTCCAGCTCTACTCTGCTAAATAAGATATTATAAACATAAACATCATGATTTTTGGGTGAAGCTGCTTTGAAACAGTAAGTATTGTGAAAAGCGCTACACTAATCAATCTTGTTTTATAGTGATGTTGTGTGTGTTTCAGAGTGTGTAACGTGTACTGCCGCTCTCTGCCCATCAGCTGTGTGAGCGTCACTGATCTGACGTCAGTCCGTTCAAGGTGAGTCACACACTTATTTACACACCTGTGTTTGGTTACAGTGAGGGACTGAGCTCTGTTCACAGCAGACAACCACACTTAACCCTCAGTCCAGCTAGAGTTTGAGCTTAAAGAGACGGAATGTTGCATTTTTGTTATTATGAATTATTATTATTTTTCTGTGCATATCATTATTTAATGCATTACTGTGCATTAGTGTATTATTTTACACTAGTATGAATGGTACCAGTTTCTGAATGCTTTATTTTGTGCATATCATTATTTAATGCATTATTGTGCATTAGTGTATTATTTTACACTAGTTTGAATAGTACCAGTTTCTGAATGCTTTATTTTGTGCATATCATTATTTAATGCATTATTGTGCATTAGTGTATTATTTTACACTAGTTTGAATAGTACCAGTTTCTGAACTCTTTATTTTGTGCATATCATTATTTTATGCTTTATTGTGTATTATTTTACACTAGTTTGAATAGTACCAGTTTCTGAATGCTTTATTTTGTGCATATCATTATTTAATGCATTATTGTGCATTAGTGTATTATTTTACACTAGTATGCATATTACCAGTTTCTGAATGCTTTATTTTGTGCATATCATTATTTAATGCATTATTGTGCATTAGTGTATTATTTTACACTAGTATGCATATTACCAGTTTCTGAACGCTTTATTTTGTGCATATCATTATTTAATGCATTACTGTGCATTAGTGTATTATTTTACACTAGTATGCATATTACCAGTTTCTGAACGCTTTATTTTGTGCATATCATTATTTAATGCATTATTGTGCATTAGTGTATTATTTTACACTAGTATGCATATTACCAGTTTCTGAATGCTTTATTTTGTGCATATCATTATTTAATGCATTATTGTGCATTAGTGTATTATTTTACACTAGTATGCATATTACCAGTTTCTGAATGCTTTATTTTGTGCATATCATTATTTAATGCATTACTGTGCATTAGTGTATTATTTTACACTAGTATGAATAGTACCAGTTTCTGAATGCTTTATTTTGTGCATATCATTATTTAATGCATTATTGTGCATTAGTGTATTATTTTACACTAGTATGCATATTACCAGTTTCTGAATGCTTTATTTTGTGCATATCATTATTTAATGCGTTGTGTATTAGTGTATTATTTTACACTAGTATGCATATTACCAGTTTCTGAATGCTTTATTTTGTGCATATCATTATTTAATGCATTATTGTGCATTAGTGTATTATTTTACACTAGTATGAATAGTACCAGTTTCTGAATGCTTTATTTTGTGCATATCATTATTTAATGCATTATTGTGCATTAGTGTATTATTTTACACTAGTATGCATATTACCAGTTTCTGAATGCTTTATTTTGTGCATATCATTATTTAATGCATTATTGTGCATTAGTGTATTATTTTACACTAGTATGCATATTACCAGTTTCTGAACGCTTTATTTTGTGCATATCATTATTTAATGCATTAGTGTATTATTTTACACTAGTATGCATATTACCAGTTTCTGAATGCTTTATTTTGTGCATATCATTATTTAATGCATTATTGTGCATTAGTGTATTATTTTACACTAGTATGCATATTACCAGTTTCTGAATGCTTTATTTTGTGCATATCATTATTTAATGCATTATTGTGCATTAGTGTATTATTTTACACTAGTATGCATATTACCAGTTTCTGAATGCTTTATTTTGTGCATATCATTATTTAATGCATTATTGTGCATTAGTGTATTATTTTACACTAGTATGCATATTACCAGTTTCTGAA
>CM041816.1:33892110-33894610 GCA_023376895.1 Aspiorhynchus laticeps | reverse complement strand
CACACACACACACTAAACACACGCTAAACACACACACACACACACACTTATACACACACACACACACTAAACACACGCTAAACACACTAAACACACACACACACACACTTATACACACACACACACACTAAACACACGCTAAACACACACACGCTAAACACACACACACACACACTTATACACACACACACGCTAAACACACACACACACACTAAACACACGCTAAACACACACACACACACACATGCTTATATACACACACACACACACTTATAGACACACACACACACACACTAAACAGCAGACGTGTGTCATGTGATCAGATGCTGCTCAGTTTTCATATGATTGATGTTCTGCTGCTGTTCTTGAGCTTTTCACTCATTCACTGAATTATGTTTGTAACAAAATAATATATTTTTTAATATTTTTATATTATTTTTAATTGTTGTAAATAAAACTCTTGTTCAGAAACAGAAAATAAACAGAATTATGTTTGATTCGTTATGTTTGATTTATAGATTTATATATCTTAAATATCAGTTCAGCTTGAAGTCTCTCAGCACTAACCAATCACAGAGTAGGAAAGCGTTTGGGGGCGGAGCTCCAGACAGATGAGCGCTCAGGGGGCGGAGCTGCAGACAGATGAGCACTAAGTGGGCGGCGCTCCAGACAGACAAGCACTCAGGGGGTGGAGCTCCTCACAGATGAGTGCTCAGGGGGCGGAGCTCCAGACAGATGAGCACTAAGTGGGCGGAGCTCCAGACAGATGAGCACTCAGTGGGCGGAGCTCCTCACAGACGAGCGCTCAGGGGGCAGAGCTCCAGACAGACGAGCACTAAGTGGGCGGAGCTCCAGACAGATAAGCACTAAGTGGGCGGAGCTCCAGACAGATGAGCACTCAGTGGGCGGAGCTCCTCACAGACGAGCGCTCAGGGGGCGGAGCTCCAGACAGATGAGCACTAAGTGGGCGGAGCTCCAGACAGATAAGCACTAAGTGGGTGGAGCTCCAGACAGACAAGCACTCAGTGGGCGGAGCTCCTCACAGACGAGCGCTGACAGAAGAGAGCTCGGAGGCGGAGCTTGCAGACGGTCATTGATCAGACAGACGGCAGCAGGACAGCAGGTATGTCACACACTAAACTCCTCACATGATCACATGACATGATTTCCGTGGGGTTATTAACATGTTTGTGTTTTTGGAGGTCTGATATCTTCTCGTGTCACTCACTATGTCAGTTGTGCTTGCTGAATATTGCTCATTTTAACTGCTCTTATCAAGCACACACTTCTGTCTCCGGCAGATCTGTGTGTGTGTGTGTGGACATTGGCTCTGTGTGTGTTGTGTGTGTTTGTAACAGAAATCAATATGTGCAGCAGGAGAGTAAATAAAGCTTCAAAGGGGGAACTATGTCATGATAAGTCATGAATTCACATTGAAGGAAGAACCTTCTGGAAGGTTTAGTTAGTGTTGGTGGTTAGTGGTACTAGTTTATGGTTATATATTGTGCAAGTTGTGTTTTTTAGGACTAATATCTCATGTCGTGTCTGTTCGAGTCTCATATTCTCAATTTTGAGGAGATTCGGATGCTGGTTTTGCTGGATGATCTGATGCAGAGATTCCCAAACGTTTGAGATTTTAAGATAGATTTTAAGCTAATATTTCAATAATTTAATAACACATTCACATGTTCACGGTTCTCTGATGTCCGTTATGATATGCAGAATAACAAATAAATACTTCCTCATTTTTTAGAAACTGTTTTATTTTGATAGTTTCTATTTTAAAAGTATTTATTGTGATTTGACATTTTTATTATTTAATTAATTACTAATAAGTGTTGTTTTTTTTGTTTTTGTTTTTTAATTAGACATTTTTATATTTTAATAATGTTTTAGGTGGTTTTTTTATTGTTTTATTTAAAAATAATGTATTTGTTTCGATTTTGACTTTTTTTGCGATTTTAATACATTTTTTGAAAAAGTGTTTTATTTTAAATTTATTTAAAAAAAATATTGTTTAATTTTACACTTTTGATTTAATGTTTAGTAAGGTAAAATCATTTAATTATATTAAAATAATTTAATTTGACATTTTTGTGATTTGATTTAAGTAAGTGTTTTGTTTTGATTTATTTAATTTTAAAATAATTAATTTAATTGGACATTTTTATGATTTGATAATTTTTTTAGTAAGTGATTTATTTTGATTTGTTTTATTTTAAAATCATTTATTTATTTTGATTTCACATTTTCACACACATTTTGATTTAACTGAAATTTCAGATATTTTTCCTCAGGATCAGATTTTAATATTTTAAATCTGAATCTTAAACCTGAGGAAGTTCTCAGTTCTTCTCATCTTCAAGAGTTTTTCTGTGGTTCTCTGGACTGATTCAAGCTACACAAATATAACTAAAACATTATATTTAGCTGTTTCCTGTTTTATTTGACTCTGGTCCTCAGATCGTGTGTGTGTGTTTGTGAGTGAGTGTGTCTTTGA
>CM041816.1:33877110-33884610 GCA_023376895.1 Aspiorhynchus laticeps | reverse complement strand
TTAACAGACATCACAGCAGCTGGTTATTATGTTATTTGGCTGCTATCACTTTAAAGGGATACTCCACCCCAAAATGATAATGTTGTTGTTTTTCACTTACCCCCGTAAACGCTTCGTTAGTCTTCAGAACACAATTTAAGATATTTTGGATGAAAACCGGGAGGCTTGTGACTGTCCCATTGACTGCCAAGCAAGTAAATAACACTGTCAAGGTCCATAAAAGCATGAAAAGCATCGCCAGGATACTCCATCTGCCATCAGTGGTTCAATCATAATGTTATGAAGCGACGAGAATACTTTTTGTACGGAAATAAAACAAAAATAACGACTTTATTCAACAATTAGGCACCGTAACGTCTCCTCTGTGTCAGCGTAGCACCATTTTGGAGATTATCCCCTGGATATAAAATACATACACTCTTCTGTATCAGCCGCGCCACAAGGGTGCGCTGTTTGTGTTCAAATCAGAGCGTAACTCGACGAAGATGCATCCCTGTGTCAAGGCTGATACACAGAGAGACTTAATAAAGTCGTTATTTTTGTTTTATTTCCGAACAAAAAGTATTCTCGTCGCTTCATAACATTATGATTGAACCACTGATGGCAGATGGAGTATCCTGGCGATGCTTTTCATACTTTTATGGACCTTGGCAGAGTAATTTACTTGCTTGGCAGTCAATGGGACAGTCACAAGCCTCCCGGTTTTCATCCAAAATATCTTAAATTGTGTTCTGAAGACGAACGAAGCGTTTATGGGGGTAAGTGAAAAACGACAATTTTAATTTTGGGGTGGAGTATCCCTTTAAGAGCTGCCGCTGCTGAACATGACACGGATCTGACACGCATGCAACACATATATAAGAGATAATTACATGCATGCATGGTTTTAATGCAGCTTTAATTGCCTTTTTGGTAATTTCATGACTTAATTGACGACTTGAACTAAGACATTGCATGCTCGTAGTTTATTTCACGCTTTAATATGACATTATATACAGCACGCGCCGGTGCATTTGTGCGTGCGATTGTGTTAACAAGCACAGTGGCTGACAGGACTTGAAAATTCATTTTTACTGACATAACGATGTTAAAATGGGAAAATTAATCACATGCGTTAACACTAGGGGTGTGCGATATTGATAAAAAATAATATCTCAGTATTTTCTTGGATTTTATCGATAACTATAATTAGATGATAATTTGCTGAGTGTGTTATTGTGCTGGTCTCTTAAGGACTGCCGTGGACAGCTGAAGTTTTGATATTCTTCATATTTTGTGTGATGGTCAGTTCACACTGATAGAAATTATTTTCCAGAAACTTTTCCAATAAGTTTAAATTGATTTGTACATTTTATGGGCATTTTTACCGTTATAAAGTCAATTTCTGAAAGTGTGCATCATCTTTTGAGTCAAATACTTGAATTAGAATAATAAGACATTAGTGCTGTTACCAAGCAAATTAAATCAGTATCAATAAAATTAATCTTTGCACAGCAGAGGAAACACAGAAGCTGCGTCTGAAGAGTGTTTAGATGTGTTTACACACTGTTTAATGCAGGACACGAATGCATTTAACCTGCAGTTACAAATGCATAAACAATGTTTTGATATATTAAACATAAAACATTGAATACTGATATTTGAAATTATTTAAGTAATTAAAAGATATTTTAAAGTGCCCCTATTATGCCTTTCATGCAGTGTGTCATGTAGCAGTATGTGAACATACACTTTCTGCAAAGTTGTGAAGCCGAAAGTGCACGATATATAAAGTTATTGTCTATTAAAAAAAGAGTCCGCTGGCAATCGCCTAAACGAGTCGTTAGGAATTCGAATCTTATTCTGTTACGGCTGTACGTCACGAAGTAACACATTTGCATAATGTCCGCCCAAGTCATTCGCGCTGTACGCAGTAGACCAATCACAAAGGACTGCGCCATCTGACCAATCACAGCAGCGAGTGCTCTCGGAGAGGAGGGGCTTAGAGACTGACCAATCACAGCAGCGAGTGCTCACTGAAAGGAGGGGTTTAGAGACTGACCAATCACAGCAGCGAGTGCTCACTGAAAGGAGGGGTTTAGAGACTGACCAATCACAACAGCGAGTGCTCATGGAGAGGAGGGGCTTAGAGACTGATTCTTTGAACTGCTTCGCACGAGTCGTTTAGGAATCATTTAGAAACGAGGTAAAAGTAAAGCTATTTTTTGAGAAAACTAAAGTGTTTTTTTGACTTTGGATGCATGTAAACCTGTTTTAGGACACTCATAAAACAATTTAAATGTCTTAAACTAAAACTTCCAGCAGGTGGCAGCAAGTCACTTAATAAGTGAGTCATTACGACTGAACCGAATCATTTAAACGATTGATTCATTCAGGAACGAATCACTGTCATGTTGCTCAGAGACACAAAACAGCGCTGTGACTGTGTTTGGAATTATTTCTGTTGTCGAAATAGAGCAAAAACAGACAATATGGTGTCTAAAACGTAAGTCTCTTAATTAACTTTTTTTTTTTTTTTTTTACTGTTGTAAAAAAATAAATATTACGTTTGTAATCACTGGTAATCTTTGTAGAATGAAACGACACTCTTTGTGTGACATTGATTAACTATATGAAATGACATAAATATATACTTTTTCTGTTCCCATATTTTTAATTTTGTGATCATTTTTAATGTATTGTAATAGACTGAATCATGCAGTGAAAGAACACTAGTCTAGACTTCACGTATTGTATGCATGCACTAGGGGTGTTTTGAATGGTTTTTGCAAAATACTCGATAATGTCAAATCGCACATCGTTAAAACAACAATTATGATATTATCGCAGAAGATATATATCGCACACCCCTAGTTAACAGCACTAGTTTTAGCGTGTGTTGTTGCGCAGGGAGGCGTGGTGTACGTGAACTACGGCCGGCGCGAGGACTTCGATCAGCTGCGTGTGATGGGCGTCGCCCTCAACGGCTCCATCGCCGTGGCGAGGGTGGGAGGAGCCGTGAGCTTCGCAGAGAAGGTGTGGCATGCGCAGGAGGCGGGGCTTGTGGGCGTTCTCATCTACCCCGACCCCGCCGACGTCCCACAGGATCCACGACGACTCGGTCTCCATAGCAACGCCGTCATCTCTGAACACGTGCGTACTCTGACTTTATTGAAAACACTAAAATGTATAAAATCAAACAAATAAAAAATACACATGCATGTGTATATTTATTATGTATATATACATACACACACACACACACACACACACACACACACACATGCATGTGTATATTTATTATGTATATATACATACACACACACACACACACATGCATGTGTATATTTAAGAAAAATGTTACGTTTATATATTAAATATATTTATATATGATATAATTTATATGAATATAAATATATACATGTAAATGCATGTAAATATTTTCAAAATATATACGTGCATGTGTGTGTATTTATATATACATGATAAATAAACACAGTACACACTCATATATTATGTAAACAAAAACTTTTATTTTGGATTAATCGTTTGACAGAACTAAATTAAATACAATTTTAAAATAAAACCGCAAATTCAATATAAAACACAAAAAAAATGTATTAAGAAAATAAAAAACTTTATATTTTAATGTAAACGTGATTTTTATCTTTATGTATTTAACACTGCTGTCTGTTTTAAGGGAAAAAAACTGATTATAATAGCCTTAAATGATTGTCTCTTTACTAGTTAATTTTTCCTTACTTTTTTAAAGTTTGAAATCATACATTTGCCAAATTTTCTTAAATATTTTAAACAGTTAATTTCTACATTGCACTTTTTCATGAAAACAATTTAAAATCTTGTTTTACTTCATGTGGTATTTATGTGGTATTTTTTAAAATACTTCTTTTTTATACTGCTGTGCTTTTTCAGGAAAAAAGGTATTTAATTCTAGTTTTAAAAAACTGATTAAAATAAGCTGTTTATAGTCTCTTTAGTTACTTCTTTCTTATTTTTAAGAGTCGAAATGTGCCAAAATGTGTCTGTTTTTGAGATATTATTTACTCCTTTTTAATAGATCTATAAAAAGTATTTAAAACTGTACATAAAAATCACTTTCATGTAGTATTTTTTTTTGTACTGCGATTTTAAAGGAATAAAATGTTTTTCAAAATCCTTAGGATAGATTAAAATAATATTTTTTGTCTCTTTTCTTAATGAAATAATTTTACATAATCAGAAATCCATATAATGTTTCTTAATTATAAAGTCCAAGGCTTGTCAAACCTCTCCAAGATTTCCAGCACAGTATCATCAAACCCTCACTAAAGCTGACGATGTTTATTCTCTATTATGTGTTCAAATGCGTCTGTCGTTTCTCATCACGTCAGGTGCACCTGGGCTCCGGTGACCCGTTCACACCTGGGTTTCCCTCCTTTAACCACACCCAGTTCCCTTCCACCCAGTCCTCAGGCCTGCCAATCATCCTGGCTCAGCCAATCAGCGCCAACGTCGCTTCCAAGCTGCTGAGGTCAGCCCCGCCCCTTTCATTCCTGACTCTCAGCCTCCGTATCATGAGTTTGATGTGTTTGTGTGTGTTTTCAGTCAGTTGTCCGGCTCTAGTTGTCCGCGGGGCTGGCAGGGCCGTTTACCGTACGTTCAGTGTGTTTTGGGGCCGGGCTTCACGGGGCCCGGCGAGCGCAGGGTGAAGATGGCCGTCTATAACATCATGAAGCCGGTGCTGCTCAACAACATCTTCGCCTCCATCGAGGGCAAAATCGAACCCGGTCAGACACACGTTATGAGATTATGAGAGCCGTAGATCAGCAGATGAGTATTTAACCGGCGGTCTGTGCTTCTCTCAGATCACTATATCATCATCGGGGCCCAGAGGGACTCGTGGGGCCCCGGAGCCGTGAAGTCTGGAGTGGGGACGGCCCTCCTTATGGAGCTGGCCAGAACCTTCAGCAACATGGTGGAAAACGGTAAACATGTTAATTTTACACGTTTGACTTAAAAAAAATTTTTTTTCCTGGATATATATATATATGTGTGTGTGTGTGTGTATGTGTGTGTGTGTGTGTGTTATATTTATTTATTTTTTGAGGAGTTACACTGCAAACCATTTTTTCTTATTTTTTTTTGTCTTGTTTTCTTCTACAAATATCTAAACATTCTTAAAATCAAGATACGTTTACTGGAGAAGGACAGTAACAGAAGATATTGTTGTTTTCTGAGAAACTGAGCTTTAAATTTAAGTGTAAAATAAATTAATTTAAATTTTTTTTTTTTTTTTTGGTTAAAACAAGCACAGATATCATAGGAAAAATTGGTTTCTTTTTCTGAGCCCATTGGCAGATATTTTTAATTAAATGTTGTATTAATTAAATTGTTCATTTTTAAGATTGATTATGTAAAGTTTTATAAATTAATTTCATTAGACACCATTTTTGATGATACATTAGTATGAAGTCACCAAACACAGAATCCAGAAATGATTAAAAAAAATTGAGCATAGAATTTGGGAAAAATAACATGGCTTTAATGAGGGCCTATAGCCTATTTACAAAAACAGCTTGTTCAGGTATCAGTATTGATGAACTGATGCTGTTGTCTTCTGGTTATGTTCTAGGCTTTTACCCCAGACGCAGTTTGCTCTTCGTCAGCTGGGATGCAGGAGACTTTGGGAATGTTGGTGCCACCGAGTGGCTGGAGGTCAGAACTGCACTCAGATACTACAGATAGATGGATAGATAGATAGATAGATAGATGGATAGATAGATAGATACATAGACGTAATGCAGATAATGTGTGTTTGTGAAATCAGTGTGGCTGTGTTTTCAGGGTTATCTGACCATGTTACACCTGAAAGCAGTGGCGTATTTCAGTCTGGATCAGGCCATCCTGGGTAACACACACACACACACACACACACACACACACACTCTCTCACTCTCTCTCTCTCTCTCTCTCTCACACACACACACACACACACACACACAAACTCACACAAACACACACACACTCTCTCACTCTCTCTCTCTCTCTCACACACACACACACACACACACACACTCTCTCTTTCTCTCTCTCTCTCTCTCTCTCTCACACACACACACACACACACACACACACACACAAACTCACACAAACACACACACACTCTCTCACTCTCTCTCTCTCTCACACACACACACACACACACACACACTCTCTCTCTCTCTCTCTCACACACACACACACACATACATGCACACAAACTCTCAAACACACTCACAAACGCACACACACACGCACAAACTCAAACACACACTCACAAACGCGCGCACACACACACACACAATCACGCGCACACACACACACACACGCACACAAACTCTCAAACACACACACACACGCACTCTCTCACACACACACACACACACACACACACACACACTCACACACACACTCTCACAAACGCGCGCGCACACACACACATGCATACAAAATCGCACACACACACAATCACGCACGCACACACACACACACACACACACAAGTTTGTTTGGTTATTTTAGTGAGGACATTGCATAGACTTCCATTGTCATTATCAGGTGAATGATATTTTTGTGTGTGCGTGCGTGCGTGTGTGCATGCGTGTGTGTGTGCGTGTGTGTGTGTGTCTGTGTGTGCAGGTGATGATATCCTCTCGGTCTACACCAGTCCTCTACTCGCCGATCTCATCGAAGGAGCCCTCAAACAAGTTTGTGTGTCTCACAGCTTCTTCTCACAGAGTTCTGTGGCGCTTCTCAAATTCTCGGTTCTGATTCTTTCTGAAAAGAAATGCGTCTGAAAGCAGCAGTGTTTATCTGAGTGGCGGGAGGCTAGACGTGTGTTATTAAGTGGTCAGGTTGAGTGAATGCTCTCTGATGTGTCTCAGGTGGAGCATCCCAAACACACGGGTCAGTCGATTCTGTCTCTGGTGCAGCGGCAGGGCGGCTGGAGGAACATGTGAGTGCTGCTGGGTTCAGACGAGTCTCCGGATGTTCGCTCTGATTCTGCTTCATCTCTGGTGTTTGTTTGTCTGCAGAGTGAAGCCGTTGTATCTGAACAGCGGCGCTTACAGCTTCACCGCCTTCGGAGGTGTTCCTGCCATGCAGCTGCATTTCACTGAAGTAACAAACTCCTGTCTATCTTCAGTTCAGTGTCTATTAAAGATGGTCAGAATCATTCAGGTTTAAATTATTAGAGAGTCACATGACGTAAGGTAGTTTTCTGAGCGCTGTTCATAACTGACCAATCACTGTATAAGGATTTTTAAAAATTATTTTACAAATTTCTTAGGTTTCTTATTTGGATAAAAGCAGATGCTAAGTTAATAAATGTAAATGTAAATAAGTGAGAATCCTGAGATTAATTTCTCTGGAAATCTCTGGAATTAATGCACTGAAAAATAATTGGGTGGGTTTACTTTAAAACAGAATTTCACTCAGAAATTAGTTGTAAATTTCACAAATAATTGCAAATATATGGCAAGCA
>CM041816.1:33852110-33874610 GCA_023376895.1 Aspiorhynchus laticeps | reverse complement strand
TTTGTTGTCATTGCATCACTATATTATGGAAGCTTATTTCCACCACAAAATATAAAAGGCTGTAAATATCTCAATGCTGACTATTGTTATCACAGATTTGAGGTTTTATCTCAAAATTTAGACTTAAAATTTATTTTTATTTTTTTTAATTGCAAGAAAAAATCTCACAAAAAAAGGTCGCAATTACTTTTTTTTTTTTTTTGTTCCTTTCCCTCTCAAATTGCGAGTTTATAACTTAAATTGTAAACTCACAATTGTAATTTAACATCTCGCAATTCTGAAAAAAGACCAAATTGTGAGATATACAAACAGAATTGTAAGTAAAAAATTTGCAATTACATGTTTTTTTTTATTCTGTACCTTCGCAGAATTGCGAGTTTATGTCTTGCAATTGCACAACATCTCATAATTCTGACTTTTTCCGCAGAAGTGTGAGGAGAAAAGTCTGAATTGTAAATATAAACTTGAAATTACGAGAAAAAGTCTTTTTTATTTCTTTTTACACACAACATCAGAACATAACATCCACTCAAAACAAAACAACAGACACATACTCAATATTTAATAAGTCCAGTCAAAAGGACGAGAGAGAGGGAGGGAAAAAGAAAAAACAAAACAAGTCATTCCTTTATATAATCATGTATGTTAAAGAAAAAACACAGCGAAGCATCAATAGTAGAAGGCTTGGCGCCATTAATTCTTACTGTTGCACATTCACAAGTCACTATTTGCAGGAGGCTATGGATCCACTATGTCTTCCCACAGACGTGTGGCGTAAACCAGTTCTGTATTATTGTCCTCTTCGCAACCACAAAACCAGCAAACAACATTCTCTTCTGTATTAAGCGTACAAAGAGACCAGAATCACCATCAAGAAGACACAAACCTGTATCAGCAAAGCAAGGAGGACAAAACCAGGCCCACATGTGTCCATAGATCAATGACAATAGGACACTCCCAAAACATACGAAGAAAAGTCCCTGATGATGCAGTGTTACAAACAGATAGCCGACCAGAAGATGGCGCAATCCAGTCCCGCATATTAAATATGTCTCTTGTATCAGGGCACAGGTGAAAAAGTCATAATTGTGAGATTCCCAATTATATTTTTCTTTTATCTCTGGTTCTCAGAATTTCACGTTTATTTTGTAGTTTCGCAATTGTGTAGTTAACATTCTGAAAAAAGTCCATATTGTGAGATATGAATTCTGAATTGTGAGGTAGAAGTCATAATTATGAGATAAAGTCAAAATTATTATTATTTTTTTTAATGCATTTTCAAAATTGCGACTTTGTCTCTCAATTCAGATTTTCTTTCTCAGAATTGCAAGGAAAAGACCCAGAATTGTGAGATAAAATGTCGAAATTGTTGATTTTGTTTTATTGCCTTCTCAGAATTGCAATTTTATATCTTGCAAATTGTGAGTTATTATCTCACAATGACTTTTTTTGCCCAGAAATGCGAGTGTATAACTCAAGTTATGAACTCGTAATTGAGAGTAAACGTCTGTAAATTCAGAATTGCAAGAAAAGTTTGAATTTTAAGATAAAAAGTCACATTACCTTTTATTTATTTTGTGTTTTTCCAGAATTATAATCTAACAATAACACTTTATTTTCCCAGAATTCCGAGTTTATATCTCTAGGTATAAACTCACAATTGGAATTTATAACTTGAGAAAAAATTCTTATTGTGAGATTATAATAAGTATAATAATAATAATTGGGAGTAAATATCTCGTAATTCAGAATTGCAAGAAAAGTTAGAATTTTGAGATTAATTAACAGATTTTTTTTTATTCTGTGTTTTTTTCAGAATTGCGAGTTATAATCTCACAATAAGACTTTTGTTTTGTTTTATATCGTATTATAAACTCACAATTAAACTTTCGTTCTCAAAATTGCATGATTATATCTTTAGTTATAAACTCGCAATAGTGAGTTAACATCTCAGAATTCAAAATTATGAGAAATAAAGTGATAAAAAGTCATAAACTCCACAGTAACTACACGTACACACTGCACTAATACAACAATCTGCTACCACTGGATACCATCCAATGCACATACATGACATTTGCGTATCCAGCTTATGTACAATCTACTGTTTGTACATAAGCTGGATTACTGTTGCACATTACTGTGTATGTATATACTGTATGTGTACATACAGTGTATAATGTGTATTGATAACTGTAAGTATGTCTAACAGTACACTGTGTGTACTGAGTATATGTATGTGTACAGTGGCATGCGAAAGTTTGGGAACCCCTTGTAGAATCTGTGAAAATGTGAATAATTTTAACAAAATAAGAGAGATCATACAAAATGCATGTTATTTTTTATTTAGTACTGTCCTGAGTAAGATATTTTACATAAAATATGTTTACATATAGTCAACAAGACAAAAAATAGCTGAAATTATTCAAATAACCCCCTTCAAAAGTTTGTGAACCCTTGGTTCTTAATACTGTGTGAGGTTACCTGATGATCCACGACTGTTCTTTTGTTTTGTGTTGGTTGTTCATGAGTCCCTTGTTTGTTCTGAACAGTTGAACTGAGCTGTTCTTCAGACAAATCCTCCACGTTCTGTAGATTCTGCAGTTTTCCAGCATTTTTGCATATTTGAACCCTGCTTTTCACACTGAGGACAATTGATGGACTCAAACACAACTATTAAAAAAGGTTCAAACATTCACTGATGCTCCAGAAGGAAACACGATGCATTAAGAGCCGGGGGTGAAAACTTTTGAACAGGATGAAGATTTCCAACTTTTTTCTTTTGTTGAAATATATATTTTTTTCCATTTATTACTGCCCTTCGGAAGCAACAGAAGATACTTGCATGTTTCCCGGAAGACAAATTAAGTACAATTTACCTTGATCTTCAAATTCAAAAAGTTTTCACCCCCCGGCTCTTAATGCATCGTGTGTTCTTCTGGAGCATCAGTGAATGTTTGAACCTTTTTTAATAGTTGTGTTTGAGTCTATCAATTGTCCTCAGTGTGAAAAGATGGATCTCAAAATCATACAGTCACTGCTGGAAAGGGTTCAAATATGCAAAAATGCTGGAAAACTGCAGAATCTACAGAACGTGGAGGATTTGTCTGAAGAACAGCTCAGTTCAACTGTTCAGAACAAACAAGGGACTCATGAACAACCAACACAAAACAAAAGAACAGTCGTGGATCATCAGGTAACCTCACACAGTGTTAAGAACCAAGGGTTCACAAACTTTTGAAGGGGGTTATTTGAATAATTTCAGCTATTTTTTGTCTTGTGGACTATATGTAAACATATTTTATGTAAAATGTCTTACTCAGGACAGTACTAAATAAAAAATAACATGCATTTTGTATGATCTCTCTTATTTTGTTAAAACTATTCACATTTTCACAGATTCTGCAAGGGGTTCCCAAACTTTTGCATGCCACTGTATATTGCACATTGTCTGTAAGTATGTAATGGTACTGTCTATATGTTAATTGTTCTGCACTGTCTGGAGCACGCTCTCAAGAATTTCACTCATCAAGGCACATGTGCTGTGATGCTGTGACAATAAACGTGATTTGATTTAAACAGCATCCGATCACTTCTGGACATCTTGCAAAATATCTTTTGTGTTCCATTGAAGAAAGTCACACAAGATCCTGTTTGTGTTCACGCAGGTGGAGTACTACTTCCTGTCTCAGTACGTGTCGGTGGTGGAGACGCCCTTCCGTCACGTGTTTCACGGCCGTGGCGATCACACTCTGAGCGCGCTGGCCGATCACCTGTCGCTGCTGCGCTCCGCGCCGCACCTGTTCGACGAGGCTCGTTTCCGTCGCCAGCTAGCGCTCTTCACCTGGACGCTTCAGGGCGCCGCCAACGCGCTCAGCGGAGACGTCTGGAACATCGACAACCCGCTCTAGAGTTTCAAACACAGCTATTTATCCAATCCCATTACATATGTGTTTTCATACAGCCATACCAAAATATATTCAGACACCTTCAACATTATGAGTTTATTCGCTATGTTAATAAAATATATAGCAAGAACTCACAGTTAAACTGAGTCAGAACAAATTCATCTTAATATTAGATAACTTTGATAATAAGGTATGTAATGAGCTAGGTTGACTATAGGGGTGTGCGATATATATCGTCTGCGATGATATCGTAATTGCTGTTTTAAAGGGATCCCTGGGTATTAAGACATGTATAGCTTAATATAACGTAAATGATGTCTCTTATTTAAACATGTAATAGAAAACCCATGAAAATGTATGTTGTTTAAAAAAATCAACATTGTTTTTGGACTATGGGGGGGGCATTATTTCACGTGCACGGTACATTCTGCGTCGATGACGTCATATGGTTGCACTCGGTGAGATACTGGCGCTTATTTCTATAGTCTTTTGGCTTTTTACCGCAACACAACTCAGAAAATAAAATACTGATACGATACCACATTGTGTGGCTTTTGGTTGCCATTTTCAGTCGAAGGGCAACAAGAGAAGCATGACTGCTTTCCTAGCGATAATAGGAGGAGAAAAGCATGGGAAGATGCCTGCGGACGAATAAAACTTCATAAAGACCTGCATCTTTTTCCTCTCCACTTTAGCCCTGATGCCTTTGAGTCTTTTAGTAGACCACAGCATTTGGTTTAAACCTATACTTATATCCACATGCGAGCTCTTTCAGTAGCTGTGCTCATCATATCAGTGTTTTATTTTCCCAGTTGTCTATTTCGAGATGTGTGGTGGTAAAAATAGCAACAGGTAGCGCTAGTAGCTCACCGAGCGCAACCATTTTACGTCATCAGAATAATGCCCCCCCCCCCCATAGTTCAAAATATGTATAAAACAATGGGATTTTTTTAAATAACATAAATCTTTGATGGGTTTTCTACTACATATTTCAGTAAGAGACATCATTTACGTCATATTAAGCCATACAAGTCTTAATACCCAGGGATCCCTTTAACGATGTGCGACTAGACATTATCGAGTATTTTGCAAAAACCATTTAAAACACCTCTAGTGCATGCATACAATACGTGAAGTCTAGACTAGTGTTCTTTCACTGCATGATTCAGTCTATTACAATATATTTAGAATGATCACAGAATTCTAAATATGGGGACAGGAAATGTATATATTTACTGTATATAATTTCATATAGTTAATCAATATCACATGAAGAGTACTGTTTTTTTTTCTCTCCAATAATTACAGTGATTACTAGGGATGCAACGATACCATTTTTTCAGAACCGATACGATACCGATTTTTTTTTTT
The DNA here is from genome assembly GCA_023376895.1 of Aspiorhynchus laticeps. Lineage (NCBI taxonomy): Eukaryota > Metazoa > Chordata > Actinopteri > Cypriniformes > Cyprinidae > Aspiorhynchus > Aspiorhynchus laticeps. The sequence continues at coordinate 33,869,331 of CM041816.1, read as the reverse complement.
TTTTTTTTACGAATTTTTTTTTTTTTTACGAATTTTTTTTTTTGGCCCTTCCCCTACCCCTCCAACCAATAGAATCGAGACACCCCTACCCCGTCACGTGTACACGCAAAACGGAGGGGTAGGGGAAAGGGGAAGGGCTAAGGAGTAGAAATGGGATTAGGCCTAAATCTGTGCGATTAGTTTATTGAGCCTTTTCTTTTAACAGTTTTAAATCTCAGTTATTGTGCGCTCTTCAAGAGAGTTTCATCGTCTTGACTGTCGTAACTGAACGCGACGCACAGTTTATATGCTGAATGGATGACAGACAGCCGCGGCGGAGAGAAGAGTTCATGTCAACTTGAATTTAACGACGTAAATATTCATCAGTGCCTCACATTGAACTATGGAACAGCTTCAGAACACTTGGAATATAGTGCACGAAAACTTTATGGTGCTTTATAATGTTTTTGTGCCTTTTGTGGGGCTTAACAATAACAGAATAGTATACGCACAATATTGGGTTTGGATCGGTCTCGTCTGACCGATAATGCCACTATCGGAGCCGATACCGATACTGAGTATCGGTTCAGTGCATCCCTAGTGATTACAAATGTAATTTTACAACAGTTCAACAATAAGTTAATTAAGAGACTTGCGTTTTAGACACCGTATGCCTGTTTTTGCTCTATTTCGCCAACAGAAATAATTCCAAACACAGCCACAGCGCTGTTTTGTGTCTCTGAGCAACATGACAGTGATTCGTTCCTGAATGAATCAATCGTTTAAATGATTCGGTTCAATCGCAATGACTCACTTACTAACACTGACTTGCTGCCACCTACTGGTGGTTTTAATTTTTTACTAAATATTTACGATTTTAATTAAAAAAGATACATTTTGTTGATACTGATTTAATTTGCTTGGTAACACCCCAAATTATTATTCTAATTCACTGATTAAATGTAAGAATTTGACTCTAAATATAACTATAAATGGCTTTTTAAAGGTGAAAATGCCCCAAAAAGTTACAAAATCAATTTAAACGTATTGGAAAAGATTAATTTCTATCAGTGTGAACTGATCATCACACAGAATATGAACCATATCAAAACTATAGGAGTCAGCTGTCCACCAGCACAATAACACACTCAATCTAATTATCGTTATCGATAAACTCCAAGAAAATATCGAGATATTATTTTTTGTCAATATCGCACACCCATAGTTGAATAGCTGTCAGCTGTTAAGTTTAAGCACACAATTAATAATACCAATTAATAATACCAATAATACCAATAATTACCAATAATACCAATCTCAACCAATTACCAAACAATGCTTAATTTTGTTCAGTCTGTGGTGGAAAAATATTACATTAGCAATTAACGAAAAACACTTAAGCGTCTGAATAATTTTTGGTCCCAATTTTGTATCACTTTTACTGGTATAGTCCACTGTATGAAGAATTTTTGGGTGTAATATATCACAGTTTACTTTATTTTGCTATCCTCACTTACATATACCAACTATAGTGTCCTGCACCCACTAGTAAAAAAAAATATCAATTATTATATCTGGTGTCTGAATAATTTTTGGTTTGACTGTATCTGCTCAACACTTTTCTTTAATCTTTTCCTCGTAAATTAATTGCTAATTAACAGTTATGATTGAGAAGAGATTATTTTTTTATTACCAAGTGATAATGAGACTCTTATGAATGTGAGCTGTAATTATCGAGAGCAGTGTCTCTCATAATTATGACAGTCATACTGTCGTCCAATCAAGAAGCAGCATCTGCTATCAATCGACTCTGTGGTGTCACATGACCTCAGGCGGTGACGTCATAGAGCTGTTTTACCTGTAGTATTATAGCTGGTGTCTGATGTCAAACTGTTGATCTGTGGTTTACTGTATCGATCAGATATTGATTCGATTCATATGGATTTAAGCACATGCTGTATGGTGCGCTTCAATAAAAATGTGTTTCTTTTGTGTCAATTTCAGTCTTATTTTAATTTTTCAAACGCTTTTATAACATCCTGAAAAGTAAATCTATCCATCGTATTTTTAACGGAAGCGCGGGCGCGGGAATTTTGAATCTTTCAAACTTCCGGTTTCATCAGCTTCGGTCATTTTTTTAATTTTTTTTATTTTTTATTAATGCTCAAAAATCAAGAATGAAAGCTTCAGTCATATTTAGGGTACAAAACAGCTTGTTATATTGCAAACTAGTATTTATTTTAATATTATTTTAATCTATAGTCGCACTCTGGTTTGCACTTTATTATTATTCTACATATAACGGTTAATGAACCAGAAGTCTGGCGCATTGACAGATCTACAGATATTTCACTTAGACTAGAGGATGATGTTTATATGTGTATAGAAAGCCACTAGATGGCGGTAACATACAAGGAAGTTTGTCAAACTTCAACTTTAAAGGGGACCTAACGCACACCGTTTCACCCATTCTCATGTTAATCTTGAGTACCTATAGAGTAGTACTGCATCCTTCATATCTCCAAAAAGTCTTTAGTTTTATCATATTTATAAAAGAAAGATACAGATTTACGATTCTCTCCGAAAAAGCAGAGCTCCTGGAGGCGTGCCGTGTGGGCGGAGCTAAAGAGTGAAGGTGTGCTGTGTGGGCGGAGCTAAATAGTGAAGGCGTGCAGTGTGGGCGGAGCTAAAGAGTGAAGGCGTGCCGTGGGCGGAGCTAAAGAGTGAAGGCGTGCCGTGTGGGCGGTGCTAAAGAGTGAAGGTGTGCCGTGTGGGCGGAGCTAAAGAGTGGATGCGTGTCGTGGGCGGTGCTAAAGAGTGAAGGCGTGCCGTGTGGGCGGTGCTAAAGAGTGAAGGTGTGCCGTGTGGGCGGAGCTAAAGAGTGAAGGCGTGTCGTGGGCGGAGCTAAAGAGTGACGAGCACTTGCGCCGATCGCCAACAACACAGAGACATTTGATGCCGTTTCACTCACCGTCTGCAGTTCTGAATCATGAGCGGGATCTTTTATAGCTGGGACCGCTCCATCTTTCAGTATTAAACGATGTGCAAATCCAGCGTCGAATTGGGCCTTGTTTATAAAACGTTCGTCAACAAAACACTTGAGAAACTCCATTGCTGCCCCGGAAAAACAAACTATATCCACTGTTCACGTAACGCTGGGTTGTTTTGGGAAGCTGAACAAGGTTATCTTTCCCTCACAACCAAAAACACACTTTAGAGACATTCTTCCCGAGCGAGTCCCGTGCAGCGCTGCCGATTGAAGCGTGTTGATTGGCTGCTCTCGCTCCGGTCGATGCGTGCAGGGGCGTGTTCTTCCAGGAGAAATGCCCATATAAGGAGTTCCACCGTCGTTTACGTCATCAAGAACAACGATCGAAAAAAACTCTCCGAAACTTGTACGAATCCGGAAGTGAGATTTTTGGCACAGAAATACTCTGTTATACGTCCAATTTTTTTTTGAAACTTTGTCCATGCTTAGCATGAGAATCAAACTCTTTACCAGTGTAAACAACTCTGAATGCATGAAACAGCATTGTACCGCCCCTTTAAGATGCTTAAATTACAAAAAAATAATAAAAAATTAGACGCGACGCGCATGCGCGAACACATCAGAGCAGCGCGCGCGAGAAGACGGAACGGTTTCTGAGGTGAGACGTTTACTTCATGACGGTTTACCTTTATTAATTATGTTTTTCAAAACAATAACATAGAATGTGTGGATTATATACACTTGTGTAACATTAAACACGGAGTCCAGCTCTGGTAATGCAGGTTCCTCGGATTTACATGAATGTACATGTTATTGATATATATAATATAGGCCTACTTATTGAGATTTTATATGTAATATTGAATTCAGATCAATGAATTAAAAAAATGTGTTTTATACATTTATAAAAACAACATCTGTTATATTTAGCAGCCCTTAAAATATTAAAATGACACAAAATTGAAACAGAGTATACCGAAAAGCCAAACTAAGGTAAATAAACTAAATAAAAAATGTTAAAATGCCATTTTTTTACAATAATAAACTATAATAATATTTAAAATACCTTGCAAACGTTTATTTACACTTGATATTTTACTCATTTCCATGTTAATGTGGTTCTGTTCTGATCTGATTCATTGGGTTCCTTCAGATTCATGACGTGAGTATGAATTATTTCTTAAATCTTAATTTGCATGCACGTTAAATATGAATTTGCATTAATTTTCTTCTTTGACTCCAGGATGGTTCGTGATCTCCTTCACAGTGGCCGTGTTCATGATGTCATCCGGTGAGAGCTCCGCCCATCATGATGTCACATCCTGTGGGAGAGAGGGGTTTGTTTTTAAACTGAGGCATTGTTATACTATTATAGCATTAATATTTCAGTTATGTTCATCTGACTGCCTGTGCAGATAAACACACGTCACAGACGTTCAGATGAAGATACTCACATGATCGTCTGTCGGATCTGAGGAAATCTTCCCAGACGGTTGTTCTTCCTCTCCGTTGGTCTCCTCATTGTTCTGCTCGTCTTCACTGTCTTCATCTTTTGCAGCACTTTCATCACTCTGTCCTTCCTCACTGCCGTCTTCATCCTCACCATCTCCTCCTTCCTTTTGTTCTCCGTCCTCGCTCTCTCCATCACCCTCTTCATCTCCTCCTTCCTCGTCCTCATCTCCATCTCCTCCTTCCTCGTCCTCCTCTGCTTTCTTCTCTTCGCTGCAGTTATCCTCGCAGTCGCTCTGAAAAGCATCAGAACTCAGATTTAGTTTCTGATAAACAAGCTGATGAAGTGAAACCCGTTGAACAGCTTCTCTATTTCAGTCTCTATTTAAAAGGCAAATCATATTTTGATTAAAATCTCATAATGTGGACGGGTTTGTGTTACAGATGCGTTTCGGTCATATCATATACAGTATCATAATATGGAAACAGTGAGTTCTCAGTAATATAGTGAAACTAGTGTGTGCGTGTTGTTTGCATATGTGTGTTTGTGCGAGGGTGTGTGTGTGTGTTTGAGTATGTTTTTGCGTATGTGTGCATGAGAGTGTGTGTTTGTGTATGTGTGCATGAGAGAGTGTGTTTGTGTGTGTGTGCATGAGAGAGTGTGTTTGTGTGTGTGAGTTAGTTTGTGTGTGTGTGTGTGTGTGTGTGTCTGAGATTGTGTTGTGTGTTTATGTAAGTGTGTGTGTGTGTGTGTGTTTATGTAATTGAGATTGTGTTGTGTGTGTATGTAATTGAGTGTGTGTTGTGTGTGTATGTAATTGAGTGTGTGTGTGTGTGTGTGTGTTGTGTGTGTATGTAATTGAGATTGTGTTGTGTGTGTATGTAATTGAGTGTGTGTGTGTGTGTTTATGTAATTGAGATTGTGTTGTGTGTGTATGTAATTGAGTGTGTGTGTGTGTGTGTGTGTGTGTGTGTGTGTGTGTGTGTGTGTGTGTGTGTGTGTGTGTGTGAGAGAGAGAGGTTGTGTGTGTGTGTGTGTGTGTATGTAATTGAGTGTGTGTGTGTGTGTATCATACCCCGTTGTCTTCTGAACTCTCTGATCTCGTCACTCTCCTCCGCTGCATCTGTTTGTTTCATGACAATCAGTTGTTTATTTAGCATCATGTTCTGATTTACAGCTCAAATACTAATAATATAACAATAGAGACAAGTATGTACTACTTCAGTTTTTCTACTTCAAAACTTCATATTTCATTCAAACACATTCAGGTTAGAATGAGACTTTAAACTGCTCTTCATTTAACAGATAAAATGGTCAAATACACTTACAGGCAGCGAGTGTCCGAACGCCAGAAGCACCAACACCAGCAGAGCGATCTTCATCTTTAAAGTTACTGTACAAACAATGAAAGCAATTAATGACGTTTCTTCAGGGTTTCTGCGGGTCTTAAAAAGTCCCCGTTCACAAATTAAGGCCTTAAGAAGCTCATAAAGCAAAGCAGATGTTCTTAATTCATGAAGTCATGGCCATAAATATTGCATGCACTTATTTGATATTTCATGCACTTAAACATTTATGATCTTCCTCAGTATTTTTGTCTTGTTTTCCAGCGCAATTCCAGATACATTTACTTCATGCAAACAAAGATATGAAGTCGTGTTTTATGAGAAACTGATCTAAATGAAGTGAGTTTATGCTTAAATCAAAAAATATATGTGTCTCTGCAGCACAAAAGCAGTCATAAGTAACACAGGTATATTTGTAGCAATAGCCAACAATACATTGTATGAGTCAAAATTATCAATTTTTCTTTTATGACAAAAATCATTAGGATATTAAGATCATGTTCCATGAAGATATTTCTACCGTAAATATATCAAAACTTAATTATTGATTAGTAATATGCATTGCTAAGAACTTCATTTGAACAACTTTAAAGATGATTTTCTCAATATTTAGATTTTTTTGCACCCTCAGATTCCAGATTTACAAATATTGTCCTATCATAACAAACCATACATCAATGGAAAGCTTATTTATTATTTATTAAACTGACCCTTATGACTGGTTTTGTGCTCCAGGGTCACAAATATCTACCAATGGAGAATGAAAACTCGTTTTCCCCTTTGAATTAAGTAGATTTTTTGATATTGTTCTTGTTTTAGCCATAAACTCACTTTATTTTGATCAGTTTGTAAGAAAACAAGACTTCATATCTTCAGTTGTTTTGCATTTCCAGTAAATGTATCTTGATTAAAGAATCTTTAAACATGTGTGACCCTGGACCACAAAACCAGTCATAAGAGTCAGTGTAATAAATAATAAATAATCTTTCCATTGATGTATGGTTTGTTATGATAGAACAATATTTGAAAATCTGGAATCTGAGGGTGCAAAAAAATCAAAATATTGATAAAATCACCTTTAAAGTTGTTCAAATGAAGTTCTTAGCAATGCATATTACTAATCAATAATTAAGTTTTGATATATTTATGGTAGGAAATTTACTAAATATCTTCATGGAACATGATCTTAATATCCTAATGATTTTTGGCATAAAAGAAAAATTTATAATTTTGACCCATACAATGTATTGTTGTCTATTGCTACAAATATACCTGTGTTACTTATGACTGCTTTTGTGCTCCAGGGACACATATATACTGAAAAGAAGCAATACAGTTGTGTTCAATTCACTCCTTACATTTTCTCAAGTTGATCTGAAAAAAAAGCCTTAAAATGAGCTTCTTAAAGCTTGCAGAAACCCTGATTAAAATCAAGTGATTAACTCTTACCTGTGATCGACCCGAAGCGCTCAGTTACTGAAGCACAGAGAACAGCAGGAGATCATGAGCTGAAGTTCATCTGGATCTCCTCGATCGCACCGACGGCATTTAAACCAGTGTCCCGACATGCGGGGGCCGTCAGACAGACGCTGCGTGTTTTAATGAACATAACGGAGCCCCTATAAACATCTATTTGTGTCCGACCACAGACAGACGGACTGGATGGAATCCAGCTCTTATGTAAACCGAGCTCGTTGCCGGACACAGTTATGAGTTTTGATTATACAGATGTTTAATATAGACGTTTTAATTTCCCCTGTGAGACAATCACAGCTCTTTTGTGGGCAGATTTAATTGAAAGTGAGATCCTCAGGATGTGTGGGCATCGTGTTCTTCCTCTAGATCACGCTCACATTTCCAGACGGCCTCGCTGTGCTGATGAGGTTGACGTAAATTGGCGGGAAGAAAGTACCAAAACACACCACAGGAAACTGTAAAAATGTCCTGTGAACTTCCTTTATTAGAGAGGAACTTCATTTGCATCTGAAAAGCTGATTTGGATAATGAGTGTTTCAGATGTGTTTTGTATTTGGTTCAGAATTGGTGCAAACTGTCCCACAACCAAAAAAATTAAAATAAAACACATATAAAAAGCATTTAAGTATTCAAATCTTAGATGTTTATTAAGATCCTTTTATTATCTATTGAAACCCACAATAATATTTAAAATATTAGTAAGCTTAATATATATATAAAATCATCATGTATTGGGTACTTTTAATTGGGAGGTGGCTGTCCCGAACCCTAACCCCTAAATTTCAACTTATGAAAATATAAAAAAAAAAAAAAAAAATTCCATTGTTGTTTTTAAAAGTATCTTTTTGATTCTTTTAAAAAGTAACGTTCAAAAAAAAAATTTTTTTTTTTTGTAAATTATGAAACCATGTAAAAAAAAAAAAAAGTGTCCTGCTTTTTCATGTCACTACCGAAACTGTGTTTTAGGTTAAAAAGTATCTAAAAGTGTCACTACCAAAATAATCAATACCGAAACATGCCATCATTGTTTCAGTAGTGACAAAAGGGAACACATAATCCTCATATTTGGGGGAAATAAACTATTTTAGTACAGTTATGCAATATTTTAGTAGTATTTTAGTATGTGAGTCAGGGCCGTTGCTAGTGGGGTGAAAGGTGGTGACAATTCTAGGGGCCCCCACCGCCCAGGGGGCCCCACAAAATCCAGGAATTATACTATATAGACCCATGTTCTGTGAATAATTCTAATATTTTATTAGTTGTATAACTGAGATATTATGAAAACCACAAAAAAAGCATGCAATTTGGTTCCATGCTTGTATATTGTACAGTATATGATATGTGTGTGTGGGGGGCCCACATCAATATTTTTTCAGGGGGCCCCCAATCCTCTAGCTACGGCCTTGATGTGAGTTATAATTATGTAATGAGATGTGGTCACTACCAAAGCATTACTGTCACTACCGAAAAATGTGACGTTTTGTCAAAATTAAAGTATGCTGAATTATAGGGCTGTTCAATTAATCGAAATTCAGTTTTGATTTCGATTTTGGCCTCCAACGATTATGAAAATACAGTAATCGAGACAAAACGATTATTGCGCCCCTTTCCAGCAGTGCACTTGCGTTCCTCTGTAAAAGCCCAAATTCACGTGCAAATCAGTAAAATCATGTCACGAGACTTTTGCAAAATGGGACGTGCTTGATTTATTTAAGTTGATTAAATGTATTCATGTTTTTATAAGTGTGAAAGAGAACTTGTGCTTCCTCGGGAGGATTCGGCTGCTGTGTGTATGCGCTCAGAGACGGAGCACAACACGGACATCTTTTAGAGCCTAAACCAGTGGTTCTCAATGCAGCCCGTCACAAATCCAAATGCGGCCCGCCATGCTGAATGTTACAGTCTGAACACAATTAAAAAATAACTTTCAGTTTTACAATTCATTTTAGGTTTTACATTAATTTAAAAATGTACTAAACAAATATAAGCTATAATGTTTTTATGTAAAATCATTTAGTTTTTCATATATTATTTTCAGACATGAGTAGACCTATGTCCTATGTAAATTCAAATAGTCATCAGTTCCATTAGTTCTGTAATATTGAGCATCAGAATGGACAAATTTGTTAAGGGAGAAAACGAAATGTGGAAAATGCCAGCGAAGGAACGCGTTCAAACAAGATCGTCGCAGCATCAGCAGTGAAGAGATCAACTTTCGGTTTGCCCCCCCCCCCACTCACTTGAAGATGTTCAGGCAAAAAGAAACACCCATAGGCTCAGGGCCGGCACCAAGGGGGGGCATTCGCGGGCCGTGCCCCCCCAAACGAGTTACTGTGCCCCCCCACTTTTCATCCTCTCCCCTCCTTGCTGAACGTGATCGATTTCGAAAGTGAAAGTGAAACCGATAAAACCGTGAACATAAGAACGCGATTGCATGCTTTAGCGAGAGTCAGAAACTGCACACGATCACAGATTGCAACGATTTGTATTAATGGTGAGTAGAATTATTTATTTATTTATTTCAATAAATGTAATCATTTAGATATCATAATATTATAAATCTGGTTGGTTTGAATTGATGACGTGATATGTAAATGACATGTGTGCGGCCCGTGAGATTGCACGTGGACAATAGTGCGGCCCGGTGGAAAAAAAGGTTGAGAACCACTGGCCTAAACGCTCAAATACACGCAAAAATGTGTCATAATGCGGCGCTTGGTGATTATTCACGTAAACCCTCGTCGGTTATGTAATAAATGAACGTAAAGTGTTAAGAATGAAAATACACGTGTAACAGTAAATTGGATGCGTGCGGCTCTTAAAGTGACAGCGTGCTATATTCCTGCTGCCGACTGTGTGCTTTATATTAATCAAACAACAAAAGACAAAATCACTCACTGCTCTTGACTAAAGGACTTTTGTAGCTTTAATAAGAAACAAAGGAAGTATAATTCTTATAGTGAAGACTATGCTGTTTTATTTTACATTAGGTTATTCAATTTCTCTGGTAGGCTGTTAACTCAATACATTAGACTTGCAATAAAAAAACTTAAAGCACAGTTTGTTTCATTTGTATCTTTTATATTCTATTGTATTCCTTTGCTTTTTTGGTAGCTTAATTATTTTAAATAATTTTGAGGACCTTTTTTGTTGTTGTTGTTGTTGTTGTTTTTCTGCTGTGGCATTGAGAATTGTGACATTTCGCTGGTCTCTAAAATGTATATATTTGATATATATATATATATATATATATATACAGTATATCACTAAATCTTTCATATAAAGTTTTGGTCATATGGTCCACTAATAATCATTTTAAATAATCGTGATTACAATATTGACCAAAATAATCCTGATTATGATTTTTGTCATAATCGAGCAGCCCTACTGAATTATCAACTAAGATGTTATGATGGTTTTTGGTTCAGTGTATATTCAAACTAATGAATCCTTCACTTTTAAATCAGTATGATCAACTTTTAGCCTTTTACAAAGAAAAATTGTATTCAAAATACAACAAATCTCATAAATTACATTTGGAATATTGTTAAAAATGTAAAGTAATTGTTATTGATTCACCTCTGAATTTTTTTTTTAATAAAATAGCAAAAATGTACATGTGAGCAAAATCTTAATAGCTCAATATAACCCTTGTAATTAAATTATTATTACTGTGTTTCGGTCGTGACAAATTCGGGGAGAGGACAAATATTCCAAAACTTTCTGAAAATACAATGTAAGAATTAACTGCACAATTATTAGAAATGTGTACCTTGGATATTATACAAATTGCATACATACACATTTTTTAGAAAAAGACCATTTTTCAAGCAATTCCACCAAAACACTGGTATTTTCAGCTGCTAAAAATGGTTTTAAGTCAGTTATGTCTATGTTTTGCTGTAGTGTGTTAGTAGGAAACATTAATTTTGTCATTATTGTAATAATCCAGTGATATTTTTGAGATCTGATCATCATCAGTCTGTCTGGAGTCACATGAAGAAACAGAGTAAACTGAGACTAAATCCAGAAGAACCGCGTCTCAAGACGCTTCAAGAAACCTACCATTAAACATACAATAAACTAACTACATTAATAAGTTTATATACTTATAATCCAACTTTCTGCATCATTTTGAATTATTTCCAAATGAATCTGAGAAGTTCTCAGGTGAAAATGTGAGAAAGATCAAATTACAAATTTTACATTCTCTGCAGAATTGATATTTTATTTAAGGGAAAGTTTATTTTTTGGCATTGTGACATTATTTTCATGACATTCAAGCACATTTACTACTTAAATTCTTAATATTGTATTGTGAAAACAATTTTCATTATAGTCAATTAAAATAAAACTGATTTAATGTAAGTATTGTGAACTCATTACAGTTTTAGACCAGATCAGACCAGAGACCAGACCTGATCAGATCAGACCAGATCAGACCAGATCATACCAGACCTGATCAGACCAGATCAGACCAGAGACCAGACCAGACCTGATCAGACCAGATCAGATCAGATCAGACCAGACCAGACCAGACCAGACCAGACCAGATCAGATCAGACCTGATCAGACCAGACCAGACCAGACCAGATCAGACCAGATCAGACCAGATCAGACCAGACCAGACCAGACCAGACCTGATCAGACCAGATCAGACCAGACCTGATCAGACCAGATCAGACCAGACCAGACCAGATCAGACCAGACCAGACCAGACCAGACCAGATCAGACCAGACCAGACCTGATCAGACCAGATCAGACCATACCTGATCAGACCAGACCAGACCAGACCAGACCTGATCAGATCAGACCAGACCAGACCAGACCGCATCCGGCTCTCCAAACCCACAGCGAAGTCCAGTTTGGTTCATCTCCCTCAGGTACGTTCAGAATTATTGTTTATAGATCAGAGTCACACAAGATGACAAATTTAATTTCATCCAAAGCTTTATTTTCTCAAAAAAAAAGAGCCGACAGAAATCCAGCAAAGAAGAAAATCACTGATATTCAGAAATACATTTGCATACAGATGGTTATTTGGATAATTATATGCACAAATATCATGTTATGTCAAACATTATTTTTTAAGTGTTTCTATTTTTTTTCAGCATTGTATATATTTGTAGATCCTGTAATTTGCCGCAATATTGAAGTATCAATAAGCTCTATTTTAATCACATATTAACCTTCACCACTTCATTTAAATGCTTCTTCTGATGTTCAAATATAGTGTAAATATTCCATGTAGTCACTTCATATTTCTTATCATTATATGAAATCATTACATTTATCCATTTACGTTTACATGTATTTATTGTAGATGATTTTATATAAAGAAACATCACACTTTGTCACAGAGCCAAAAATATTAATAGTCCACAGAGCCACGTAAAAATAAAAGTCCCCAAATGCAAATGATGGAAAAATATGAGATGGGAGGAAAAATAATATTTCAATGTTTTATGTTCTTTCCAGTGAACTGAGAAATGCAAAAGCATTGAAATATGATCTCATATGTAATTATATCTTCCATATTTTGCATCACAGTGTGCATTTAGAAATTATGAAGCCAGCAAAAGCAGAGGTTAAAATACAGTTGTTTTCATTAATTTGTATGTATTATGATTATATATAAATGTATTTGCAATCATTTTAGATGGATTTTGCTTATATTGATTCAACAAAAGTAAAAGTAGTAAATACTAAACAAATACTAAAAAAGAAAACACAGTAAATGTTTGTCTCCATCACCTCATGAGTCGTGAAACTGAATCATATAATTAATCTTAAACAAGTAAAAACATGATAGAAGTTCAAATAGACATAAAAAGACTTTAAATGGAGATCATTTGAGTCCAATAACAGAAAACTTCCTGATTGTAACATTGAAATATACATTTTATGTGAAGCTGCTTTGAAACTATATTTATTGTGAAAAGAGCTTTACACATAAACTGGAATTAAATTGAATAATTGGAGTCCAAGCGGCTTGATTAAATCTGTTATTTGACTCTCACACAATTACTTAAACATTTTTCGACCTTTACGGGTTACAAATTAGATGACAAAACTTTATTTAGTAACATAAGTCTGGTTTCACAGACAGGGTTTAGACTAAACCAGGATTAGGCCATAGTTCAATTACGACATTTAAGTAATTTTTATAAAGGTGCCTTAGAAAAAAACATTGTGTGTGCATCTTGAGACAAAACAAAGGCTCTGATATATTGTAAGATCAGTCAGTGCAAGTTTCGTTCAGTTGAAACAGCTCAGACTTACATTTTAGTCTGGGACTAGATTTAAGCCTGGTCTGTGAAACCGGGGGATAATCTATTAGATTACATATTTTAAAGGGATAGTTCACTTTGAAATTAAAATGTGGTATCTATCAGCTTACCCCAAGGGCATCCAAGATGTAGGTGTCTTTTTTTCTTCAGTAGATCCAATTTTGATGTTTTTAGGTCAAACCGTTCTAGTCTGTCAGTCATATAATGGCAGGTATAGGTCACTGTCTCTATAAGAGGGAAAAAGAACATGCACAGAGAAATCCAAATTAAACAATTCCCCATCGTAACTACACATTGATGGCCTAAGACACGAAACGAGCGGTTTGTGTGAGAAAACGAACAGTATTTATATCGTTTTTTACCTCTTGTACACAACCATGTCCAAGTGATCTGAGTGCGCACACACATCCGGTGTGTGACGTGTGTGTGCGTGCGCTCTGGCTCACGCTGCATTCACACGGGGCGTCGGCGTCAACGCTTGACGGAGGGCGTGTCTGAAGCGTGGTGCTGACGCGCCGTCATAGTTACAACAACCAATCACATACTTCTCTGGTGTTGCATGAACGGGATTGGGTATTTGCATGAGGTGATCTGATTGGCTGACGCCTCCGTTGGCGCTTGAAAAGTTGCGTCAGCACCACGCTTCAGACACGCCCTCCGTCAAGCGTTGACGCCGACGAGCCAGAGCGCATGCCGGATGTGCGTGCACTCAGATCACTTAGACATGGTTGTGTACAAGAGGTAAAAAACGATATAAATACTGTTCGTTTTCTCACACAAACCGCTCGTTTCGTGTCTTAGGCCATCAATGTGTAGTTACGATGGGGAATTGTTTAATTTGGATTTCTCTGTGCATGTTCTTTTCCCTCTTATAGAGACAGTGACCTATACCTGCCATTATATAACTGACAGACTAGAACGGTTTGACCTAAAAACATCAAAATTGGATCTACTGAAGAAAAAAAGACACCTACATCTTGGATGCCCTTGGGGTAAGCTGATAGATACCAAATTTTAATTTCAAAGTGAACTATCCCTTTAAGTAACGCATTCTGAGTATTTTCTGATTACTTTATGATCACAGGAATAATTTAATGGCATTGTGTGAATATGTAATCCATAAGAAAATAACGGTTCTCTAATTATAGGCATTTTAGAATGTAGTGTAATCTAATAACAAGTAGTGAATATTTGTAATCTGGATTACATGTAATCAGTTACTCTCCAGCACTCACTTGCTGCAGATGAAGTTGTTTCTATCAGTTTCAGGGCAGCTGATCCAGCGGTTATCGTGGGTCCGAATGGCTCCGGATCTGACCGTCTTATCGCAGCCGTCCAGTCCGGTGTCGTAATCAGAAGCCCAGTGATCGTAGCAGATGGTGTGACCGCTGACCCAGAACCAGATCCCCACTGTGCAGGAGTGACGCAGACCCAGCCACACGTGATTGGAGGAGGCGCTCGAGGTCACATCCATCACCCGCTGCTGCATCTGCTCCGAATCCACCGACACCAGGTCCATGCTTATGTTTCTGCAGTATCTCAGAGCTTCAGACCACGTCTTATTCTCTCGGATCAGAACCAGATTATCTGCAACACAAACAGATCAAGATATAAAACATGGAGCCTTTAAAAACAGGATCCATGGCTATTTTAGTATCGTTGAGATACTATAGTTTCTATCAGTATTTTGAAGAGGTTTTTATTTTTACATATTCATTTTAATTTTAGTTAAAAATTATTTTAATAATTGTCTATTTTTAAAATTTAAAATTCTATTAACGTTTGCTCACCCTCATGTCTTTCCAAACCCATAAGACTTTGGTTCATCTCTAAAACACGAATTAAGATTTATTTTTTAAATGAAAGGTGAGAGTTTTGAATATCCAGGTAAACTTAGAAGTAGGGAGGCACGATATTATCGGACTGAAATATAAATATCGGCATCGACCCGATATGAAAAATTATGCCGATATGTCTTGCTATAAGAGGATTAACTCACACGTGCTCAGGGTGTGCGAGTGATTAGATCACGTCAGCAGCGTGTGGCTCATTCTTGAAGCTAACTTTTGCCTGAATGATGATTAGATTCACTGTTTTGGATCGGCAGCCTCCTCCGGGTCCTAATGCCCGCCTGGTAAGGGGTTTTATTTACATGGGGGGCGCTGTTGGCCTACTAGTAACAAAATAAAAGTAAAATACACAAATATGACTACGAAACTTGTGTTTATGAATAAATAAAACAGTATCAATGTCATAAAATCACGAGTATGTTTTGATATAAATATAAGAAGCTATAGTATACATTAATAAAAAAATCACAAACATGACACTTGTAAATTAAATAATTTTAGATATACAGATTTATTCATTAATGTGTAATATGTTTTTTTAATCGAATTATGAGCTCTTTAGAGTTTTTACAACTCATTAGACCATCTACAATTGTTAAATCTTAAAATAATATTTTAAGGTTACTGCATCTTTCTGAAAAAAAAATGCAGCGATTGATATATAGTTGATTTATAATTATTTTCAAAGCTTTCAATATACTGTCATTATAAAATAATTAATTATTGTTTATTTAATTCTAACAAATAAGTTTTTTGTTAAAAACTAACCAAAATGAAAAATAATTTGTTTATAATTTCTGCACAGGAGAGACTTGGTGTTGTTTCCAAACAAAAAGAAATATATCGGCATCGGCTATCAGCCAAAAATGAGTTGAAAAATATCGGCATATCGGATATCGTCAAAAATCCAATATCATGCATTCCTACTTAGAAGATCAGAAAAGGTCATAAATGCATCATAAAATCAATCCATATGAATCATGCATTTTAAGCCAGATTTAATTTAAGCTTTTATTTACATCTAAACAATGACTGGCGCACAAACATAGAGCTCAATTCTGTCACGTTCGCTGGAGCGAGGAGACAAGGAGAACTTGTCCCTTTTATTGAAATGCACATGGAACATGGAGCACGGGGGTTAGACAAACAATACCGGACATCAGACACGGGGAAAACCAAGGCTTAATAATACTGGGGAATCAAACGAGGAGAACTGAAACAGGTGAGGAGAAATCAAACACAGATGGAGAGTAATGAACTAATGATAACACAGAACAAGGACAGGAACAGGAAGACCAAATATGGACATAAGAGGGAGGGAAACACAGGTCTGACAAATACATAGTGTGTGGGTCACGCTAGAATAAACCTCATCGGTTCTCGTGCTTAACATGACGCGTGACTTTCTGTATTTACCATATGTGTTTGTAAATTAAATCTGTTGTTGATACACGGTAAAAAATAAATAAGTTTTTTTGACGTTGGAGTACATTTTAGAAGAGAGCACCATTTTATTGCTGTAAATATTACATTTACAGTATTTCAATGTTTTACTTATTGATTCTGTGTAATTGTTTGTTAAAATTATTTGCAATTTGGGAGTGAAATTTGATTCTACACCATTTTATTTATTTATTTATTTTTTCAGTATATAAAGTGACCGTTTCTCTTCATATGGATCAGTTTTTGACACCTTCATGACCTTTTCAGGACTTCTAAGTTTTGGTTGCCTGGACTTTAAATGGAGGGACAGAAACCTCTCAGGTTTCATAAAAAAATATATATTCGTGTGTTTAATGATGAACTAAAGCCTTATGGTTTTGGATTGACTTGAGTTGAG
>CM041816.1:33840959-33852010 GCA_023376895.1 Aspiorhynchus laticeps | reverse complement strand
GTGTGTGTGTGCGTGTGTGTGTTTAGTTGCGGGATATTTCACAGGTTCAGCACTAAATGTGTGATTCCAGCTGTTTTTGTTTCTCTTCATTGTATATCAGAACATGATAATGAGAGACAATCAGTGTCTCACCAATGGATGCTCTGCAGTGAATGGGTGCCGTCAGAATGAGAGTCCAAACAGCTGATAAAAACATCACAATAATCCACAGCACTCCAGTCCATCAGTTAACATCTGGAGAAGACAAAAGCTGAAACAAATCCAGACTAAAATCCATAATCCATAATAACTCTTCCTCCAGTGAAAAAGTGCATCTCCTGTTGTCTCTCAAATCAAAATCCAGCCTGTTTTGTCTTGTAAACGCTGCTTGATCTGATGCAGATTTCTCTCCTGATTCAGAACAGAACACTTTCTCACTGGAGGAAGCGTTATTATGGATTATGGACTCATATTTTAGTTCATATTTTAGATTTTTGTCTTCTCCAGATGTTAACTGATGGACTGGAGTGCTGTGGATTATTGTGATGTGTTTATCAGACTCTCATTCTGACGGCACCCATTCACTGCAGAGCATCCATTGCTGAGACACTGATGCAGAGACACTAATAAACTAATTCTTGGATGACCTGGGAATGAGAATATTTTCAGCATATTTTAAAATAGAATATACATAAATTAAATAAAAACATTAGAAGTAAGCATTAGAAATGATCTATAAGAACGAGCACCAGCATGTATTTATTCCACCTATTAGTTATAACATGTCAGGTTAAACTAACCCAGCTGCTGGGGTTTCTCATTATATCATTCCTGTAGTTCCATTTATAATATTTCATAGTTTTCGTGAATGTAATATTTTTTAAACTATTTTTTAAAAATCTTTTATTTTTAAAATGTCAAATAAATAAAATATAATAACAAATACATTATATTTATTAATGTTTTGACAATGTAAAAACACTATATTCATATATAGGATTTACCTATGTATTTTTAGAAACGTTATATACACACACACGTTAAGTTATTCCTAAAACGTGGCACTCCCTCAATCACTCTTTCTGTAGCCCAAAGGGTTGATTTTTAGAGGAATTGCGTTCCATTTGTCTGACTCTGATTGGTCGAACGCTGTCGCGTTCTCTCTCCTTATTGGCTGCTTCCCTGTCAGTCATCTTCCGCTCCGCGGTCATTGGCTGTTCAAACGGAAGGAAGGCGGTTTCTTCAAGTTGACGGTAAATTCCTGCCCTGCGTTCACGATCTTCGGGAGAGTTCTTCGCTGGAGCGAACCGAACCGAAGCCGAGCGCGATGACTGCGGTTCGCCTGATCCTGACCCTGATTCTGGCCGCCGTTCAGCTCTGCCGAACCGAACCAAGGCCCGGGAAACCCAGTAAGAACCGTTAAATCGATTTCTGTCACGTCTTGCTTTAAATCTCCAGTCAGATCTGAATGTAATGTAACCGCGCACGAGCGGATCCGAATCAAGACCTCAACGAAAACAAACAAAACCAGATCGGAACCGAACAGAAGGTCACTATTGTTATTGTCAAATACCATAGTTTTACTGTAAAATTGTGGTAAATCGATATTAGCTCCTATGTCATCAAAGAAGTTCATCAAAAAACGGCAGGTTTGAATAATACACATATTTACTTCGATTCAGTAACGTTACTGTAGTACGTGAGGTGTTTTGACCCAGAAACTCTGTTTACCATGGTAAATTTGTAAAGAGGAACTCAAAAGGTTTTTGAAAACTGAATCAAATCATTGAAAATGCTGAATAAACGAGAGAAGAAGGTCGTTTAGAAGCAATGTGTTTGTGTTTCTGATGGTTTGTCGCATCATTATCAGCTATAAACATACTATAGTTATCACCTTTTGTTTGTTTAAAGTTGATTTAAGTGTGTTTTTTAGTTAGTTATCTTTGTCTGATTCACTGAGGCTTTAAGGAATCGCAGTGTGGGATCGCAGTCGGATTGTGAACATTTCTATACAAATACATGATGTTAGTAGATTTAATTAATAAACAATGTAATTATTAAACATTGGTGGTTTATATGTTTGGCCATTTTGACTGTGAATCATGTCCGGTTAACTGATTAACACTTTGTGTCAGTTTCAATATCAAACAATCATTTCAACATAATAAATATATTTCTTTTCAGAGTTGTGAACACGTATAAGTGTTAATTTTTATTCCCATTTTTCCCATCATTATTGGAATAAAAACTGGGTTCAACTTCTGTGTTTGGGGTCAAACTGGGGAATCTTGGTTTCCATTAAATTTGGCAAAAATATACACTGAAAAACACTAAAGATTTGTGTGAAAACAGAAAACCTCTGTCATAGACTAAATATATATATATATATATATATATATATATATATATATATATATATAAAAAAGTGAGAAATGAAATAATTCCCATCTATTTTATTGTTATTTCTATTGTGTTGGAAGTCAATTTGACCCACAAAATGAACACAGACACAAAATAATTAAAAAAATGACTATTTGTAATGACAATTTTCACAGTAAGGAGCGTGTAACTACAAGTAAAAATGGCATCTCACATTATTTGTAGTTAGTTTAAGTAGTATTCATTGATATTTGTGCCTATTTCTCAAACTCATGTGAGGGTATAAAGGGTTTCTCTTCCTTCCTTTCAGTGCTGCATCAGACTAGTAACTGAGATCCAAAAATACTAACCACTAAAAATAACCTTTTCAGATCTCTTGACTGTGAAACTCATAGATGAAGAAGCATTGGATTTCTCTCGTAAGATTCAAAGATGAGTGTTATTTTTGAGTAAACTTTGAGTCGTGAAGTTCTCATGTAAGTCATATTTTAGTCTTTGTTAAGCTACAGTAAAGTTTTTCTTATTTATTTATTTGAACTAACTCTTTAATGGTTTTCAAAGGGTTGAGTTTTGGCAAATATCATGGAAACTAATAGTTTGACCCCAACACAAAAGTCCTACCAATTTTTGTACAGCCTTTTCAAAACGCATCTATGTGATGAAACTTTGCATGCACATTTATGATGCTAAATTAAAAATATCCACCAAATTTCAAAAGGAAATAATCAGCTTAACCAGTATTTCAAGCAGTTTGAATATTGAGCGTGGCTCAAGTTGACCACAATATAGAAACTCTAACAAAATTCGAACAGCCTTTCCAAAACGCATCTATGTTTCAAAACTTTGCATGCACATTCTTGATGCTAAAATAAAATATCCACCAAATTTCAAAAGAAAATTATCAGCTTAACTAGTATTCTGAGCAGTTTGAAAATATGTATGTGGGTCAATTTGCTACAACATAAGTTGTATCAATATTTGCACAGCCTTTCCAAAACACATCCATGTGCTTAAACTTTGCATGCACATTGATGACCCTAAATGAGAAATGTTCACCAAATTTCAAGAAGAAATAGCTTGTTTAACCAGTATTTCAAGCAGTTTGAATATTGAGTGTGGCTTAAATTGACTGCAATATAAAAACTCTAAAATTCGAACAGCCTTTCCAAAACACATCTATGTTTCGAAACTTTGCATGCACATTCTTGATGCTAAAATAAAAATATCCACCAAATTTCAAAAGGAAATAATCAGCTTAACCAGTATTTCCAGCAGTTTGAATATTGAGCGTGGCTCAAGTTGACCACAATATAGAAACTAACAAAATTCGAACAGCCTTTCCAAAACACATCTATGTTTCGAAACTTTGCATGCACATTCATGTTGCTAAAATAAAAATATCCACCAAATTTCAAAAGGAAATAATCAGCTTAACCAGTATTTCAAGCAGTTTGAATATTGAGTGTGGCTCAAGTTGACCACAATATAGAAACTCTAACAAAATTCGAACAGCCTTTCCAAAACACATCTATGTTTCGAAACTTTGCATGCACATTCTTGATGCTAAAATAAAAATATCCACCAAATTTCAAAAGGAAATAATCAGCTTAACCAGTATTTCAAGCAGTTTGAATATTGAGTGTGGCTTAAATTGACTGCAATATAAAAACTCTAAAATTCGAACAGCCTTTCCAAAACACATCTATGTTTCGAAACTTTGCATGCACATTCTTGATGCTAAAATAAAAATATCCACCAAATTTCAAAAGGAAATAATCAGCTTAACCAGTATTTCAAGCAGTTTGAATATTGAGTGTGGCTTAAATTGACTGCAATATAAAAACTCTAAAATTCGAACAGCCTTTCCAAAACACATCTATGTTTCGAAACTTTGCATGCACATTCTTGATGCTAAAATAAAAATATCCACCAAATTTCAAAAGGAAATAATCAGCTTAACCAGTATTTCAAGCAGTTTGGATATTGAGCGTGGCTCAAGTTGACCACAATATAGAAACTAACAAAATTCGAACAGCCTTTCCAAAACACATCTATACGTTGAAACTTTGCATGCACATTCATGAGCCTAAAAAATTAATTTTTGTGATGTCAAACTCCTATATTAATGACATGTGTGTCATTAATATAATGAAATAAGTTATATGAAACAAATCCTAGTTTAAGAATTTCTTTTTTTTTTACTTTTTTTAAATCTAGGTATAACCAAGTTGTTTTTACAAGGTGTCTTTTAGCTCATACAAGATTTACACATGGATATTTATTAAAGGTGAAGAACCACCATCATGCCTTATTTGCCAAACTTGTGAATTTTATTGGATTGTACTGTTTTTAATGTAAATAGACAATGTTTTATTCAGAGGTGTGTCTAACTGATATGCATCACCTGAATGTATTTTAGTATTTTTCTCTAGTGTTCATCTGAAATGTCTTTTATAACCTTTTGTTAATTGTATACCTTGTATAATTTATTCAGAGATCCATGAAAATAGCCTTGATGCTGGCATGGTGTTAAAAAGTGAATGAATAAATAAATTAATGAGCCTAAATGAAAAATATCCACCAAATTCTAAGTAGAAATAAATAGTTTAACCAGTTTTTCAAGCAGTTTGATAAATGAGTGTCGGCCACGTTGACCTAGGGCTGCACGATTATGACAAAAATCATAATTGTCGATTATTCCCTTAAAATTGTAATTACGATTATCAAAATTTACACTGAATGATGTTTATACCATTGTTTGAAGCAACTGCATACCATATTTTTACATGAACTCTTGAAAAACTTTTATTGCTTTTCTATAATATTAAGCCTCAAATGTGAATTATACATCAGATTGGTTTATTCTTTAAATGAAGAAACTGTGAATGGTATTATAATGTTAAAATTAAAACAATGGAAAAACCCTTAAGATAACCTGTAGAAAGAAAGAAAAACACATCTTAAGCACGCAGGATAACATAAGTGGACTTTGAACGATTAATTGCCACTTTGAACGATTACATAATTGTGGCATCTTTAATTATAATTGCGATTAGAAAATCGATTAAATGTGCAGCCCTACATTGACCTCAACACAACAGAAGGGTTAAAGTATATCGTCCACCCTAGACATCGAGCCCTTATAAATATCCAGTAGCCGTGAAGTCAGTGATGTTTTATAACACAATCTGTCTGTGTCCAGGTGAGCTGTTGGTGATCACCGCCGCGACTGAAGTGACCGATGGCTACCTGAGGTTCATGCGCACCATCCGACAGTTCAACTACACCGTCCAGGTGTCGCATCTATGATTCCCTCCAAATCTGATAGTTCTGGAGTTAATATTTACATTTATGCATTTAGCAGACGCTTTTATCCAAAGCGACTTACATTGCATTCAAGTTACAGTTTTACATTTTTTGTCAGCTCTTAAAGGGACAGTACACCCAAAAATTTAAATTCTGTCATTTACTCATCCTCAAGTAGTTCCAAACCTGTATGAATGTGTTTGTTCTGCCGAACACAAAGGAAGATATTTTGAAGAAAGTTTGTAACCAGGCTATTTTGGGGCACCATTGACTTCCATAGTAGGAAAAAAATTACTATGGAAGTCAATGGTGCCCCAGAACTGCTCTGTTTCCCACATTCTTCAGAATATCTTCCTTTGTGTTCAGCAGAACAAACACATTCATACAGGTTTGGAACTACTTGAGGGTGAGTAAATGATGACAGAATTTATTTTTTGGTGAACTATCCCTTTAATATGACATCCATTGCATAAGTTATATGTGTGCGTAATTATGTGTTTATGGTGTTGTGTAGGTTCTGGGTCTGGGTGAGGAGTGGAAGGGTGGAGACGTGGCCCGGACCGTCGGCGGAGGTCAGAAGGTTCGATGGCTGAAGGAAGAACTAGAGAAACACAAAGACAAACAAAACACGGTCATCATGTTTGTAGACAGGTGAGAACACAATGCCATGACCTGGTTTCTCTTTTTGCTCCTTAATAATAGTTTCTTTATTTATGTAACTTGATTTCCTAACCCTGATGAGTGTGAGGTTTCATTTGTGCCAAAAAACAGTCGACTGCTTTGTGATGCATACATTAGTCCATGTCAGCAGTCATTGTGTAGATGAATTAGTGTGTTGATGTTAGGGATGGCTCGATACCATAATTTTGGTATGATACCAGAATGTAATACCTTGGTATCGATACCATAGGTGAGAAATAACCAGCCTCAAAAGATAAGTGAATTGAAAAGAATTTTATTAAAATAATAATAATAATAATAAAAACAGATTCATATCTTGATACGTTTTGTATCAAACTGTAACAAAAAACCTACAGGGAACATAGGTTACATTTTGATGTTTTAAAAAAAAAAAATGTATATATGTATGTATATAACTGAAGTAATACAATGAAAATATAGTCAACTCTTTTTAGTGCAAACACATAATGCAAACAAAACGTCTCAAAATGTAACAAAAAACCTACCGGGAACATGTTACATTTTGACTGAGAAAAAAATATGTAACACACACACACACACACACACTCTCAAACACAAACACACACACTCTCAAACACACACACACACTCTCACACACACTCTCTCACACACACACACACACACACACACACTCTCTCACACACACACACACACACACAAACACACACACACACACACTCACACAATACAACTGAAGTAACGCAATTAATGCAACAAATGTTGCTTTATTGTAAAGTATTATTCTAACAGTCAAATATTCAAAATCGGGTTATTATTTCTCTCTCTCTGATTATTTTCAGATTTCATGCTCAGATAGCCAAAGAAAAACATTAAATATAAATCTCACTCTCGCTCTCTCGGCTGCTTCATATTAGCAGAAACATTCCCTTCATATTATTGATACTAAAATTAATATAGCAAAACTCTTGCTTAATTCAAATTCAATTAATATTCAATTGTATGAAATGCAAGTGCATATATTACGTGACCAAAACTTCACTGGTTCTAGCGTGTCACACATACTGTATCACATCTGTGTGTGCGTTGATCAGTTGTAAATAAAAGTTGAAATTAAATCTGAATTTATGAATAATGCACTCACCTGTCGATCTCTTAAGAGACAAATGCTTAAAAAGGTTTGATATGTCTCCTGTGGACTAATATTAATATTGGTAACTGAAACAAAAAAACATTACTTGATTTAAAATATACATTAACGGAAAAAAATAACTGAAGCACTGAAATTAATCAAATCAAAAACTGAAATATAAACAAAAACAAACTGAAATTGCACAAAATTACTAGCAATTTAACTAAAATGACAATGAAAACCAAAAAATAAAAAGTTAATTCAAATTATTATTAAAAACTATATTATTTATTTGTATTATTTTAAACTTATTTTATTTAAATATTCTTATTTTTGACTGGTTATCCACTAAAATAACTAAAACTAAATAAACAACCCCCCCCCCCCCAAAAAAAAAACCTAATAAAAGTGACAAATTCATGCAACCAAATTACTCAAATTTTAACTGAAATTCAACGAAAACAGAAAATATAAATAGTAATTCTTATTCAAAATATTAAAACAAAGTAATAGTATATCAATAATACTACAATAACACTTCTAATGTCAAAATAAAGGTATTATCTGCCAGCTGATAAACTATACAAAGTGATGCTATTCATTTCTATTATCAGTTAAAAACACAAACAAACAGAGCTGTTGTTTATGGTTTTTATTAGAAAAAAGGAAAATATATAATTTGTAGAACTTTGTGATCGAGAAAAGAAAATGAACCGTGTCAGAGAATAAATCTCTCTTTTAAATGATTTAAAATAACGTTTTTCTTAAGTGAATAAAAGAAGATGCTGTTCCTTTAAAAATGAACTAATTAATCATGGTTTTTGCAAAAAAGAAACTTCATTATTTTGAAAGTTTATAAAGAAACTGAACAAAATTATAGTAAGAGCTACATTAACAAACAACATACACATCAATGACTGAACACATGGACTAATGTAATGTACAAAGCAGGCGACGTAACTGAACTCCCTGTACAGTGTTTCTGTGATGTTGATGTGTGTGTGTGTGTAGTTATGATGTGATTTTAGCCAGCGGTCCAGAGGAGCTGCTCAGGAAGTTTTCTCGGTTCTCTCATCACGTGGTTTTCTCCGCCGAGGGCTTCTGCTGGCCGGACCAGAGACTGGCGTCCAAATATCCAGTAGTGCATCACGGCAAACGCTACCTCAACTCTGGAGGTGTGTGTGTGTCTGAGTGTGTGTGTGTGTGTGTGTGTGTGTGTGTGTGTCTGAGTGTGTGTGTGTCTGTGTGTGTGTGTGTGTCTGAGTGTGTGTGTGTGTGTGTGTGTCTGAGTGTGTGTGTGTGTGTGTGTGTCTGAGTGTGTGTGTGTGTGTGTGTATGTCTGAGTGTGTGTGTGTCTGAGTGTGTGTGTGTGTGTGTGTGTGTGTGTGTGTGTGTGTGTCTGAGTGTGTGTGTGTGTGTCTGAGTGTGTGTGTGTGTGTCTGAGTGTGTGTGTGTGTCTGAGTGTGTGTGTGTGTCTGAGTGTGTGTGTGTGTCTGAGTGTGTGTGTCTGAGTGTGTGTGTCTGAGTGTGTGTGTCTGAGTGTGTGTGTGTGTGTGTCTGAGTGTGTGTGTGTGTGTGTCTGAGTGTGTGTGTGTGTGTCTGAGTGGTGTGTGTCTGAGAGTGTGTGTGTGTCTGTGTGAGTGTGTCTGTCTGAGAGAGTGTGTGTCTGTCTGAGAGTGTGTGTGTGTGTCTGAGAGTGTGTGTGTGTGTCTGAGTGTGTGTGTGTGTGTCTGAGTGTGTGTGTGTGTGTCTGAGTGTGTGTGTGTGTGTGTCTGAGTGTGTGTGTGTGTGTGTCTGAGTGTGTGTGTGTGTGTGTGTGTGTGTCTGAGAGTGTGTGTGTCTGAGAGTGTGTGTGTCTGAGAGTGTGTGTGTCTGAGAGTGTGTGTGTGTCTGAGAGTGTGTGTGTCTGAGAGTGTGTGTGTGTGTGTCTGTCTGAGAGTGTGTGTGTCTGTCTGAGAGTGTGTGTGTGTGTCTGAGAGTGTGTGTGTGTGTCTGAGAGTGTGTGTCTGAGAGTGTGTGTGTGTCTGTGTGTGTCTGAGTGTCTGTGTGTGTCTGAGTGTCTGTGTGTGTCTGAGTGTCTGAGAGTGTGTGTGTGTGTGTCTGAGAGTGTGTGTGTGTGTCTGAGAGTGTGTGTGTGTCTGAGAGTGTGTGTCTGAGAGTGTGTGTGTGTGTGTCTGAGAGTGTGTGTGTGTGTGTCTGAGAGTGTGTGTGTGTGTGTGTCTGAGAGTGTGTGTGTGTGCGTGTCTGAGAGTGTGTCTGTGTGCGTGTCTGAGTGTGTGTGCGTGTCTGAGTGTGTGTGCGAGGTCTGAGTGTGTGTATGTGTGTGTGTGTGAGAGTGTGTCTGTGTGTGTGTGTGTCTGTGTAAGGGGTGGGCGATATGACCTAAAATTCATATCACAGTATTTTCCACTGTCCAGACGATATCGATATTATATCACGGTATGAAATAAAAAATTTGAATCACATTTTGGAAGACCTTAGTATGCAAAATATGTATTTTAACCTTATATAACTAGAAAAAAAAATACATTATTTCAAGATCTAAGGCAAAAATGTAATGGTCTGACTTTAGATGTGTGCAAAACAGCAAATGAACTGAAAGAAGATGCAAATCCACTCTCTGACAGCAGAGGGCGCTTATGACTTCAGTTTAGCGTTGCTTTGGTTACCGCGGTAAATAAAGCTGATCTGCTGCGCTTATGAACACAGACAGAGGTAAGAGAAAAATAATCTAAAGCTTTCTGAAGAGAGTTCCCTTCAGATACTCATGTATATTAACCCCCAATTCATATTTATATTTTTCTTCCTATATTCTGAGCATGTGGACAGTGATCTGTTACAGTATTTTCTCTCTGTGTACGTGTTCTGCGTCTCTGTGTTAACGGCCGTTTACAGACTTAGTAATATTATCACACAAATTGCATTTTGGGAAATTATTGTAATCCAGTTTGTGTGCCGTTCTGAAATGCCGATCGTGTGTTTGGAGCAAAAACTATCCGGTTCTGAATCTGATTTATGTCTGATCAAGCGGGGCATCTCTCTCTCTCTCTGATGACGGGGGGGGGGGAAATCTTTGTCTGTCCATCCAATGAAATCCATGAATATGTAACGGTATCCATGGTATAGCAAAATACATATCATGGCACAACACAATACCAGTGGTCACGTTCATACCGGTATAGCGCCCACCCCTAGTGTGTGTGTGTTGTGTGTGTGTGTGTGTGTTGTGTGAGAGTGCAGTGAAACCCACAGCCATGACAGCTGACGCCCATGTTATTGTGTGTGTGTGTAGGTTTCATCGGCTACGCTCCTGAGATTTATGCTTTAGTGAAGCAGTGGAAATACAAGGACGACGATGACGACCAGCTGTTCTACACACGCATCTACCTGGATAAAGAGCAGAGGGTGTGTGTGTGTGTGTGTGTGTGTGTGTGTGCGTGCGTATGCAGTTATTAACACACAATGAAGGACTGAGATCATCTTTACTGTGCCGTTATGCTGCAGCAAGCACTGCTATTATCCTTGAATTAAACTGTTAAAAATGTTTTTGTTAATTGAAATAAAGATGGAGAAAAAAATTAAATAAAATAACTTA
>CM041816.1:33830959-33838459 GCA_023376895.1 Aspiorhynchus laticeps | reverse complement strand
GGGCGGGACTAACTGTTTATCTGACCAATGACAGTCTTCAGGAAACCTGTTTGAAAAGAGTCATTATTTATGTGATTCGATTTACATCACTGGTAACATATTAACTCTGCTGTTTTGTGTGTGTGTGTTTGTGTGTGTGTGTGTGTGTGTGTGTGTGTGTAGCTCCAGCTGAATTATCTGGGTAACTACGTGCCGACGGCGTGGACGTACGAACACGGATGTGGGATCTGTGACGATGATTTGCTGGATCTGAGCGGTCTGTCTGTGAGTGGCCGACACAAACACAGTCTGGCTAATCGGTGTCGTGTGCTTTAGGAGGATGAGATTGTATGTTTGTGTATGTTTGTGTGTGTTTGTGTAGGACGAGGAGATGCCGCTGGTGCATGTCGCTGTGTTTATCGAGCAGGCAACGCCGTTTCTGGAAGAATTTCTGGAGAGACTCGCAACTTTGAACTACCCACACACACGCTTACGACTCTTCATACACAACAACGTACGTACACAATGACAACGTACATTTTACATTATTAAATTATTATATTATTGTATTTCATTTTCATACACCACAACATACGTACACAATGACAACATGCATTTTACATTATTAAATTATTCAATTATTATATTTCATTTTCATACACGACAACGTACGTACACAATGACAACATGCATTTTAAATGATTAAATTAAATTATTAAATTATTATATTTCATTTTCATACACAACAACGTACGTACACAACGACAACATGCATTTTAAATGATTAAATTAAATTATTCAATTATTATATTTCATTTTCATACACGACAACGTACGTACACAATGACAACATGCATTTTAAATTATTAAATTAAATTATTCAATTATTATATTTCATTTTCATACACGACAACGTACGTACACAATGACAACATGCATTTTAAATTATTAAATTAAATTAATCAATTATTATATTTCATTTTCATACACGACAACGTACGTACATAATGACATGTATTTTAAATGATTAAATTAAATTATTAAATTATTATACTCATTTTCATACACAACAACGTACGTACACAATGACAACGTGCATTTTAAATGATTAAATTAAGTTGTTAAATTATTACGTCATTTTCATACATAAGAACTCAAGTACACACTAGAGATTGACCAATATTGCTTTTTTTAAATAACCAATATCGATACAGATCATTTGCATGTTTATGTGCCAGGTGACCGATATTTGTATGAACACAGACAACAACGTACATTTTAAATTAGTAAATTCAATTATTGAATTTGTTATATTTCATTTTCATACACAACGACAACGTACATTTTAAATTAATAAATTATTATATTTAATTTTCATAGACCACAAGGTACGTACACAACAAAAACAACGTACATTTTAAATTGTTAAATTATTATATTATTTTATTTCATTTTCATACATAACAAATGCAAGTACACACTAGAGATCGACCGATATTGATTTTTTTTTTTTATAACCGATATCAATACAGATTATTTGCATGTTTATGTGCCAGGTAATCATAACC
The DNA here is from genome assembly GCA_023376895.1 of Aspiorhynchus laticeps. Lineage (NCBI taxonomy): Eukaryota > Metazoa > Chordata > Actinopteri > Cypriniformes > Cyprinidae > Aspiorhynchus > Aspiorhynchus laticeps. Next base: position 33,836,912 of record CM041816.1, on the reverse strand, counting down.
GATATTTGTATATTTTAGTGTTTTACTTTTGTTCTTGACATGGTGAAAACATCACTGAAATTAACAAACTGTTTAATCCATAACATTTTGGTTAATCTTAATTTGTCATCTCAAAAATTAAAAAAGGTTAAAAAATACAAATAAAAAGGTTAAAAAAGTTAGATAGTATTTTTTTCATGTTAAAATGTATAATATAAAATGTATACATAATACATCTTCAGTGAAAACATTGCATGTTTTATAATATCATTTATCGGTAGATCTGATATTGTTAAACCAGTATCCAATTATTGAAAAATGCTTTAAATATCGGTAAAACCGATTATCGGTTGATCTCTAGCACACACACACACACACACACACACACATACATACACACACACACACACACACACACACACACACACACACTCTTATGGCCCTTCATACATGTTTTTCTTGCTATGTGAGGTACATGTCCACACATGTGCTGGTGAAACACACAAGTCACATGTACACACACACACACACACTCTTATGGCCCTTCATATATGTTTTTCTTGCTATGTGAGGTACATGTCCACACACGTGCTGGTGAAACACAAGTCACATGTACACACACACACACACACACTCTTATGGCCCTTCATACATGTTTTTCTTGCTATGTGAGGTACATGTCCACACATGTGCTGGTGAAACACACAAGTCACATGTACACACACACACACACACACACTCTTATGGCCCTTCATACATGTTTTTCTTGCTATGTGAGGTACATGTCCACACACGTGCTGGTGAAACACACAAGACACATGTACACACACACACACACACACACTCTTATGGCCCTTCATACATGTTTTTCTTGCTATGTGAGGTACATGTCCACACACGTGCTGGTGAAACACACAAGTCACATGTACACACACACACACACACACACACTCTTATGGCCCTTCATACATGTTTTTCTTGCTATGTGAGGTACATGTCCACACATGTGCTGGTGAAACTCACATGTACACACACACACACACACACTCTTATGGCCCTTCATACATGTTTTTCATGCTATGTGAGGTACATGTCCACACATGTGCTGGTGAAACACACAAGTCACATGTATACACACACACACACACACACACACTCTTATGGCCCTTCATACATGTTTTTCATGCTATGTGAGGTACATGTCCACACACGTGCTGGTGAAACACACGAGTCACATGTTCTCACACACACACACTAACTAACTGTGTGTTTGCGCAGGTTGTGTATCACGAGCAGCACGTGGAGCGGTTCTGGACGCGTCATCGCTCGCTCTTCCCTGGGGCGAAAATTGTCGGACCAGAAGAAGACCTCAAACAAGACCAGGCCAGAAACATGGCAGTGTAAACACACACACACACACACACACACACACACACGTTAGAGATGAACAGTGTATTGAATGAGCGGTTCTTTCCCATGATTCCATTGACAGTGTGTGTGTGTTTCAGCGAGGCGTGTAAGAAGGACGTCTCCTGCGATTATTTCTTCAGCATCGACTCTGATGTTGCTCTGATCAATCCAGATATTTTGCGGATTCTTATTGAAGAGAACAAGTGAGTGAACATGAACAGACGTGCCACTTTATGAGTCACTTATTTCTACAGTATCATGTAGCACATTATGATTTTCTCCATGATGACTTTTCAAGCGTTTCATCATTTTATTTGCTAAAAACTATCATCTTATAAAACCTGTAACTCAAAGGTGCCAACATCCATGTTTTAATTTATGAAAAAAAATTGTATTAAATAAAACCTCTAGTGTGCAGCACTTTTATTTTACAAATTAAAATTAAATTCTTTAAGGAATTATATTTTCATATGATTACATTTTGAAATTATATTTTATATTTAAGTTTTATAAAAAAAAATTTTTTAATTTTTTTTTATTAAGTTTTATGAATTCATTTGATTTAGCAAAGTTTGTGTATGATAATTTTTGTATTAAATCATAAACACAATTCAGGAAATTTCAAACAGACAACACAGAATTTTAGGAAAATTGTTGTTAGATTTCACTAAATTATTACATCGTGAAGGTTTTATAAAGTTAAAAAAGCGCTGATTTTTTATATTGTTACAAATTTAATGAACCTTTTAAAAACAGAATCAAAATAAAACGGAAAACACAGAATTTAGGAAGTAAAAATAAAATAATTTTATTTGGAAAAACAGATCATAGTGTCTTATTATTGTTACATTTTAATTAATTAATACATTGTATCAGTTTTACAAACTCAGTTGATGGTTAAAATGTAATGAATCTTTAAAACCAGGAAAAAAAAGAAAAGCATTTAAAAATTATAAATAAATGGAAAACGCAGAATTAAAAAAAAAATTAAAATGGAATTTGTGGAAAAACATATTTCATAGGGCCCTACTATTGTTGCATTTTTAATAAATTAATTAAAGTAAGTTTATTTTTCATGGTTGAAACTGAATAAACTTAAAAACAGAAACAAAAACAGAAAACGTAATTTAGGAAAAAATAAAATGGATTTTGAGGTGGAAAAATAGATTTCATAGTACCCTATTATTGTTAAAATTTCAGTAAATTATTAAATTGATAAACTCTTTTGATAGTTAAAAATTATTTTACCTTTTAAAAACTTAAAACATTTCAAACAGACAACATAGATTTTAAGAAAAAAAAAAAAAAGTTCCGGAGGGAAATGTATTTCATGGCTCTAGTCATAACTTCAGGATTTATTCAGGAGTCAAACTGGATTCAAATAGGAGTGTCTTGTTTCCTCACTGCTGCTATTTTATCATAAACATCCCACAAAAGATGTGTTTTCTCCTCCTGATGTTCTCTGATGTTGTCAGGCGTGTGATCGCACCCATGCTGTCTCGACACGGGAAGCTCTGGTCCAACTTCTGGGGCGCTCTGAGTCCGGAGGACTTTTACTCTCGCTCGGAGGACTACATCGACATCGTCCAGAGCAAGAGAGTGTGAGTGTCATCCACTGTGTGTGAGTGTGTCTGTCTGTCTGTCTGTGAGTGTGTGTGTGTCTGTGTCTGTGTCTGTGTCTGTGTGTCTCTGTGTGTGTGTGTGTGTGTGTGTCTCTGTGTGTCTCTGTGTGTGTGTGTGTGTGTGTGTGTGTCTGTGTGTGTCTCTGTGTGTGTGTGTCTCTGTGTGTGTGTGTCTCTGTGTGTGTGTGTCTCTGTGTGTGTGTGTCTCTGTGTGTGTGTGTCTCTGTGTGTGTGTGTCTCTGTGTGTGTGTGTGTGTGTCTGTCTGTGTGTCTGTCTGTGTGTCTGTCTGTGTGTGTCAGTCAGTGTGTGTCTGTGTGTCTGTCTGTCTGTCTGTGAGTGTGTCTGTGTGTCTGTCTGTGTGTGTGTCTGTCTGTGTGTGTGTCTGTCTGTGTGTGTGTGTGTCTGTGTGTGTGTGTGTCTCTGTGTGTGTGTGTCTCTGTGTGTGTGTGTCTCTGTGTGTGTGTCTCTGTGTGTGTGTGTGTCTGTGTGTCTGTCTGTCTGTGTGTCTGTCTGTGTCTGTGTGTGTCTGTGTGTGTCTGTGTGTGTCTGTGTGTGTCTGTGTGTGTCTGTGTGTGTCTCTGTGTGTGTGTGTCTGTGTGTGTGTGTGTGTGTCTGTGTGTGTGTGTCAGTCTGTGTGTCTGTGTGTGTCTGTGTGTGTGTGTGTGTCTGTGTGAGTGTGTCAGTGTCTGTGTGAGTGTGTCAGTGTCTGTGTGTGTATATCAGTACAGCAGCCTGACGTCTCCTCCTGTCCTCCAGCGGACTGTGGAACGTTCCCTACATCACTCAGGTCTATCTGATCCGCGGAGAGACTCTGCGCACGCGTCTGGCCGCCGTCTCTCTCTACCAGCAGGAGGGCATGGATCCAGACATGAGCTTCTGCAAGAGCGTCCGCGAGCAGGTGAGCGTGCATGGAAAATAACTTCTCTTTCTACACCAGTCAGCTTGATTTGACTTTATTTTACATTAGAAAATGAAGCTGCAGAATGAACATTAGGGATGCACCGAATGTTCAACAACTGGAATTATTCGGATGAAAATGACAAAAAAAAAGCTCTCAGTGCTCGGCCTAATAAGTGAAAAGACTGTGACATTGACATTTTTGGTGATGCAACCAGCTTGGAGTGAGAGGTGCACACTCTTTATAATGCAGCAAACACGTCTGCAGTGTGGAAGCATTCAAAACTGTGCGAGAAAGACGCAAAAATCATTACAAGCACTGACAGCGAGAAACCGTTTAGCGCTGCATCACATGTCTCTGATGAGAAGAGGAAGAGGTGGTTGACGCTGGTTACTGTAAGATGATTGAAATCATGAAATGGCGTTAAACAAATGGTAAACAGACTGCAAAATGTTATGTTTTGTAATACACGCATGAACTGCATGTATTCTGACAGCGATGACGAGCTCGCGGCGCTAAACAGTGTTACTCGTCAGTTGCTCAGTTACATTTTTATGATTTTTACAAGACAATGCGATACGTGCGACAAATATCTTCCCAAAATCGTAATGCGAATCATTTATAAATCTGCTGTTGTCAACAAAAAAGCACTGAGGTCTTCCTGCGGGTTTCCGCCAAAATAAAAGCTCCATCAACATTCATAACTTCATGATAGTATTGTAAATTTTACTGTTGCTCTGTAAAATAAAATACAACAGCTCTATAATACATTTATTATAACAGTCACACATAGAGTTCAAATTGGGATCTGTAATATTTTCTTATGTTTTAAAAAAAGTCTCCTCTGCTCAGCAAGGCTGCATTTATTTGTACAGTAAAAAACAAAACTGTAATATTGTGGAATATTATTAAAATTTTAAACGGCTGTTTTCTATGTGAATATCTGTTAAGATATAATTTATTTCTGTGATCAAAGCTGTATTTTCAGTATCATTCCTCCAATCTTCAGTGTCACATGATCTTCAGAAATCATAATAATATGCTGATTTGCTGCTCAAGGTGTCCAGTTTTCCTTCTTTTTTGTCTTTAGCCAATCACACGACTTCAAGAAGGGGCTCACAAGCCGTGACCAAACTCTGATATGAAAACAAATTCAATAAGAATTATGAACTTGGATTCAGATTTCTGTTCTGTAAATGTATGCAAATGAGTGCATAATTATTTACACAATATGCATATTTAAATGCAGCATTTCAGAAAATGTGTAATACAAAAAATTGACCCTGTTGACCTCAGTCTCTTAACTGTGTGAGGACAGATTACTAATTATTGCACAGATGATGCACTGATTACCGTCATCATATGGAGTGTGTTGTTTGTGTTTGGTCCTGCAGGGCATCTTCATGTTCGTGTCCAACAGGGATGAGTTCGGCCGTCTGATCTCCTCCACGAACTACAACATCAGCCGTCTTTATCCAGACATGTGGCAGATATTCGACAACCCAGTGGTAAGAGATTCACGTGAAACACACGAGTGTAGAGACACACACGTGAGCGCAGACTAACCCTGTGTGTGTGTGTGTGTGTGTGTGATCAGGACTGGAGAGAGAAATACATCCATGAGAATTACTCCAAGATTTTTGATGACGATGAGAAAGTCGTTGAGCAGGTGAGAAGATCTGATGCGTCTAAATGGTCAAAACTCTGCTGTCACACTCCTCATATCTTCAGTCGTCTGATTTAATAGTTCAGAGTGTTTTATCCAGTGAAAGCTCGTTTAGTGTAATTATTCAGCTGCTGCTTCAGAGTCAAATCGTGACTGATTTTGATCAAGTAAACGTCAGAATAACTGCAGTCATATCTCCAGATGAACACTTACTGGACTGAAGCAGCTCAGCTTTACTTGATTCTCCATCAATCATGTTTTAGTCTCAAATCTGATCATCAGGATCTTTTGAGGAGCGTTTGTTTCCAGAAGCTTTACTTTCACTGTTCCTCAGCGGAGGAATGATCTTCATCTCACATCTTCTGAGGAGCCTTTAT
>CM041816.1:33818459-33825959 GCA_023376895.1 Aspiorhynchus laticeps | reverse complement strand
TGTGTGTCTGTGTCTGTGCGTGTGTGTATGTGTGTGTGTGTGTGTGTCAGGGCGGAGGCTGTCGGTTTCTGCGTTACGACTGTACGGTCGAGTCTCCCAGGAAGGGCTGGTCGTTCATGCATCCGGGCCGTTTGACGCACTATCACGAGGGGCTTCCCGTCACACAAGGAACGCGATACATCATGGTGTCCTTCGTTGACCCTTGAAACTCTGTCTGTCTGTCTGTGTTTGTGTTTGTTTCTCTGTAAATTAACAAACGAGATGTTACATATGAGCGGATCGTCACAGATCCGAGGCCAGACATTCACTCCTTCAAAACAAATCAACCTTAAAGCTTGATGTGAAGAGTATTTTTACTTGATTTTATAGAATAATGGAATCACAGATGTTTTTAAAGAGCTCTAGTCCTCCGTTAGCTTTTGTACTCGAGCTTTGTACAAACCGCTTTAAATTATTTGTTGCCTTTTGAAAATAAATATTGGAAACAGAAGCTGGTGTCATTCACTCTATTATGACTTTAGGGTCTAATAGTAGATTCTTTATACATTTTCCAGAATCATATGTAATTTAAAGTACAAATTGAGCAGTTAATGGATCATATGTGACCCTGGACCACAAAACCAGTCATAAGTGTCAATTTTTCGAAATTGCGTTTTATACATCATCTGAAAGCTGAATAAATAATCTTTCCATTGATGTATGGTTTGTTATGATAGAACAATATTTGGCTGAGATACAACTATTTGAAAATCTGGAATCTGAGGGTGCAAAAAAATCTAAATATTGAGAAAATCACCTTTAAAGTTGTTCAAATGAAGTTCTTAGCAATGCATATTACTAATCAAAAATTAAGTTTTGATATATTTACGGTAGGAAATTTACTAAATATCTTCATGGAACATGATCTTAATATCCTAATGATTTTTGGCATAAAAGAAAAATGTATAATTTTGATCCATACAATGTATTGTTGTCTATTGCTACAAATATACCTGTGTTACTTATGACTGCTTTTGTGCTCCAGGGACACATATTATAGTGATTGAATGAAATCACATTAACATGACGTGATCATATGTAACGTGTCATATCATATTTAAATGTGTTACTGCAGGAATAAATATTGCACAATGTTGAATCAACACAAAACTCATTTCCTCTTGTCATTAAATGTCAATGAGTCAATAACATCATAAAATGTTAATGAGTTTTAGTGAATTTTCCCTCCTACTTGGGTAAATAGTGCTGGTGTTGCAAGGTAAGAAAATCTGTCAGATTTAATCAGGAATTCTTAAGAAACAAATGACTGAGTGTTAAATTTCACCTGAATTACAGGAGGGTAAATATGACCTCAAGGCAAGTTTATTTATATAGCACGTCATACACAATGGTAATTCAAAGTGCTTTACATAAAAGGAAGTAAAATAATCATTAAAAAAAATTATCACACCAATAAAACGGAACTTTAAATCAATTTCTAAATCATTTTAAAAGTTTTTATATGAATTTAAAATAGAAAATGATTATACATAAAATACAGTGCAGTTAGTTCGGACTCTCATTCAGTAAATGCACAGCTAAACATGAGTTTTGTGTCTAGATTTAACTGTGGATAATGTTTTAGCACATCTGATCTCTTCTGGAAGCTGGTTCCAGCTGCGGGCGGCATAATAGCTAAAAGCGGACTTCCCTTGTTTTGTGAAACCTTGGTATTTCTAACTGACTCGATCCTAATGATCTGTAACTGGAAGCCAGTGTAAGGACCTGAGGACTGGTGTGATATGCTCAGATGTTCTGGTTCTAGTCAGAATCCTGGCAGCAGCGTTCTGGATGAGCTGCAGCTGTCTAATGCTCTTCTGTGGAAGGAGACCATTACAATAATCCACCCTGCTGGTGATAAAGGCATGAACAAGTTTCTCCAAGTCTTGACTGGAAACAAAACATCTAATTCTTGCAATGTTTTTGAGATGATATGCTGATTTAGTTACTGCTTTGACATGACTACTAAAACTAAGGTCTGTCTCCAGAATCACCCCAAGATTCTTGACTTGATTTTTAGTTGTTTGACCCCTAGAGTCAAGGTATGCATTCACCTTGAGAACTTCATCTTTGTTTCCAAATGCAATGACTTCAGTTTTCTCCTTGTTTAACTGAAGAAAATTCTGGCACATCCAACTGTTAATTTCATCAATGCATTGGCAGAGGGAGTCAATGGGGCTGTAGTCATTTGGAGATAAGGCTAGATAAATCTGTGTATCATCAGCATAGCTGTGATAGGCAATTTGGTTCTTTGTCATTCTTTGACTTAGTGGGAGCATATTCAAGCAAAACAAGAGCGGTGCAAGAACTGAGCCTTGTGGGACTCCACATGTCACAGGTTAGTTGTTCTTCATTGGCGTCACACCAGACTGGTGTCAGTCACTTAATAACATTTATGAGTAGTGATGATCAGGGCACTCATTATTTTTGAGGGGGCATGAGTTTGGGGGGGGGGGGTCGTCATGTGACACAGCAGCCACAACAGCACTTATGTTTTATTTATTTTTTTGCTTTTTGTTTGAAACATTCCCAAATGCATTAACTATATCATGAAATATCTTGATTAACATAATTGATTATGTTAGTTGATCTAGTGGGCAATGGTCAAATTAAATAATGTAATCTATTAAATATGGGTGTCATGCCATAACATATTTTAATATGACTGGCTTTATATTTAATGTGAATTTAACATGGAAAGTTAATGTGAATAAAAACATTTTAAGTTGTTAGGCTATTAATCATAATACTTTCATTGTACAGAAAGAGAGCAAAGAACATTTACATTATCAAAGAATTTTTTTACTGACAGTTCAAGCACTCTCAAAAACTCCCATTAAAATCACTGAAGCTGTTTACACTATGAAATGAATATCTTGCATACATATTCGTACACACATTTGCACTTTATTGTTTCTAACAAAAGAATTCGCCAGAAAGAGGTGTTCAGTCAGCGAGCAAGTGGAGAAAACATCAGCATGTTAGCGATGACTCATCTGAACGCCTCTGATTGGTCACTGCATTCATAAGCTCAACAGAATCGTGTGTGATTGGTTATAATGCGCAGTGCTGTATAAACGAAGCAGATTTGAATTTAGCAGCTGGTGATATGACGCACTGAACGATTTAATCACACTGGTGTGATTGTATTAAATATAGAAAATATGAATCGGCTATTTTCTTTGTCTTTTGGAAGCTGCATTCAAAATCCACCTGGCTCAAAAATCTGAGGGGCACGTGCCCCTCGCTTTAAATGGGCATGACGCCTCTGGTGATGAGTTTAATCAGAAGAGAGGGGCGGAGTTAATGACGTGTGTGTGTCTCATTTTTATGTTCTCCATCACACACACACGCACACACACACACACACACACTCGCTCCAGCACAGGTGTATCTGATGGCATTGGCGTTTCTCCGGTGGCTCTTTAGGCTCCTGACGGTCCTGATGGTCTCTCACAGTGTGTGTGTGTGATATATTATTACACACCTGACACACACTCCTCCAGGTGAGCTCAAGAACTCTTCAGCTATCATCCTGCGAGTCACTGCGATGGGGGCTCCTTCTGAAATTCAAAATGTTATTTAAAAAGTGCTCAACTTTGAAGAAATAACCAAGAGACAGAATTTAAGTGAATTCAGTGTATTTACATTTTCCGTGCCTCTAATATGATGATGATAATAATAATAATTCTTGTCATTGTGAATGACTGTGCCGTTTAAGAAACACACAGTGTGTCAATTTAGATATTTATCTCTTAATGTTTTCCTGAAGTATTTTAAATCGCGTGTGAAAACGCCTGATATGATTATACACAACTCTCTAATTACGTATTTCATTTTTCAAATGTATTTACGAAGTTGGTTTCAAACACCCAGTTCAAAACTGTCTTAAAATCATATCAGTAACGATTTTATTATTATATACATTATAAATATAAATAAGAGAGTTTCCCTCATTTTTGTGGATGTATAAAGTCATCTTTGGTGATTTATGGGAGATTTGATGATTATAGTGACTTTCTAGCAGCAGCCTCATAAACATACCAGCAACAGCGCTTTCTGTAAATTATAATAATTGTAAAACATTTTGTAAAGAAAACATTACAAATAAAAATCAAGGGTTAGGGTTCTGTAAAGAAAAACATAAACAAGTATGAAATGCACTTGCACAAATAAATGTTACCTGAACTCATACAGGTGCTGTATCTTTGTTCCTCATGTTATGAAAATTATCCACTAACCACAAACAAAGTCATGCTTCATATAGCACACTTTTTGCATTTCCGACAACAACTTTAAATATGTTTATTTTTCTTACAGTCAATGTGATTTCAGACATTCATTTTGGACCGCTGTACCTGCTAAAAAAACAATAGAAGCCCAAAACATCACAGAAATTCTAATGGTTTCCATTAAAACACCATTAGATTTTTCCAGTAAAACCATTACAAAATCCTTTTGGGCATTTTTCCAATATGATTTAACATCCCACCAATAGAATCCATCACATACCAGTAAACACCATTATAGCTTCCATTAAAACCAATGCAATAACCATTAAATCCATTAGATTTCTATTGTGTTTTTCAGCAGGGTAGGCCTACATCACATTCCTCTTGTTAGCTGTTTTTGATGATGGTGATTTTGATCTTGATTGCATTCTACGTCTGTCTTTCTGTAGGCACATATTGACTTTTCCCCTGCATTTCCCGCAGTGACGCTTTTGAGTGTCATGTTAAATATAGCTCTTTTGTAATTTGCATGGATATGCTCCAAAATCAATATTCATTCAAACAGTCCAGGAACCTCCTTGAGTAAAACTCCATACAGTGATAACGAGGTGTGTGTGAGAGATGAACACTGTCATCTAACGCAGAAGAGTCTGAATTCTCTGTTTTAATCTCTTTCAGAGACTCGATGAAGGACGCTCTTCAGCGGCTGCGCTGCGCTCAACTCAGACGCAAGTTCTCCGTCATCACGTCCCTCAAAAGGTGCGCGAGAGTCAGGGCCCGGTCTCATGGAAATGAGTATCAATCACACGATTGTTTTTTTATTTTTTTTGCGTGCTATTTATATGCAGAAACTGAGTGGCGTGCGTGCATACAATAAGCACTTGTTTGACATGCTAATACGCAGTTTGTTGGCGTGCATATACGTTACGCCTATTGGCATAGACTGAGTACAGTACAGACACTTTCTGCTTGTTCATCACTACACTAAAACTAGATGGTGAAATGATTTTTCACATGATATTTCTTTTGCTTGTGTACTAAAATATCATAAATTGATAATAGCCATAAGTAGTTTATATTTTCCACAATTAGCTCATAATGCCTCATAAAAACCCATATGGTGTAGAGTTGAGACAGTATTAATGCTCTAAAGCTGGCTAACCATTTATTGCAAATTAAATAATTACAGTTTAAAAATACATTTATTTATAGCTTTATTTAATTCCGATTCAGTTAAACAAAATAGGAACACATATTTAACACTAGAAAATATACGTCAAACAGTACAAATGTAAACATATCAATATTCACACCTGTATATTCTATAACCCTCGTCCTAAACCTATGCATCACTTTACATTTTCAATCATTCTGTATGATTTATGAGCTTGTTTCATCATGGGGACCTAAAACATATTCCCATAAGGTGAATTTACTGTATTATTATACTTGTGGACATTTGGTATCAGTACACAAACACACAGCCTCTTTATGCATTTTAATTTCTATGATTGAACTGTTACTGTATACAGTAAAGGGTCTCAGCTGTACCCACGTATATTTCTTAAAATGCGACGTAATCCTTTTAACATTCATGTTAGAAAACATGTCCATTAATAATAGACACAATCACAAATATCATTTCTTAACAGTGTATAAATGTGACTTTTATCCTATTATCATAACACTGTACAACTAAACATCATGTGAAGCAATAGGACCTCATGCTCGCATGTTTCTCCAGATTATGAAAAGACCTAAAATCATAATATATGTCATAAAATGTCTATTTTTGAGCACAGAGTAACGTTTGCAATGATATATGTTAAGTTTAACAATCATAAAAGAATAATGAGCTATTCATTGAGGAAGGGACATGATGAAATGAAAATCTCATCTTGGAAAATAATAATAATAATAATAATAATTGTCGATATATCTTCGGAATGGAAAGACGCACACATTTCAAATTTCCCACGATCAAAGAGAAGACTAAAACACACGTGTGGAGCAAAAATCACGGCTCGGGGTTCTTGTGTAGGGACACTTTGCATTTCCTTTAGTTTTTCAGAGACTGTTTGCATTAGAAAGCCATAATTTTAATACAATAAAGCCACATCAGTCGGCTACTCACCCGCATTGCTGTAACACGTGCACATATGATTATACAATTTATACTTGAATAGACAAAGTCAAATGTTGCAACTGTCCCCACAACAGGGCATTCATTAAAATGTAATTAAAACCATTCTTAAATATCATTTTATTTGTGCATAGACATGGTCTTTAATAAGTTAAATTTGCTGAATAAAAACAAAGAATAGTAAATGGAAGAAAAACAATTAAAGTAACAACCTTGTCTTCGTTAATTATTACAATACATTTGAACTACAAAATATTAATTTAATCAGAATCAAGACACTAAAATGTAATAATAGCTTCTGTTAACATCTGTGAAAGGTTACTGAACTAAGCTCAGTTGCATGAACATAGTCACTAACTTAAGACTGTCTTAAGAACTAGTTTGACCACAACTAGCAGCTAACCGAGTGTATCAATGTTGTGGTAAGGGACAGCATGGGACGGTTGCAACCCTTAACTTGGTATAATAACTTGATACAATATCTTTGACACATGCCTATTAGAAGCTAAGAAAACACAGATATAAATCATATGCTTTTACAATGCTTCACGCAAACAGCTTAGACAGTATGACAAAAAAATCTGATTATTAAAAAAATACTTTTTTACCCTGAAAATTATTTTTTGTATAAGGAATGGTCACATGTGCCTGATTTCATCCAGGTAGGATGGGGGGCTGATTTAGCATGTACAGTATGAATATCATCACTGTAGCTCATTCCTGATTGAAGACATAAGCCGTGCTCCCCTACACAAGTTATTTAAGGTGTTTTAACTGTACACACGTCTCAAATGTAGGCTACTCAATCTACCCTACATACCTACCCTAATCCTGCCTATTGCACGTCATAGAAACAGAAAATCATGCCATTGAAACGCACTTTAATGAGATCGGGTTAGAGCCAGAGTCAATATGTGTGCTTTTCAGTAAACGTGAAGACGGGTTGTAAAGCTCCAGAAATACCATAAACGATCATAAAAGTTCATGACAGTGTCATTTATAAGTGCAATATGTGAGTCGCTGGATTGTCCGACGCTCAGCAGATGACAGGGCGAGGCGTTCTTCAGCGTTCAGCGGCTCCGTCAT
>CM041816.1:33800959-33810959 GCA_023376895.1 Aspiorhynchus laticeps | reverse complement strand
TCTGTAGTCGAGTCGAGCAGAGACTCGAGTCTGAGTGAAAGTAATAATTCATTACATTTATATATAATAATAATAATTCATTACATTTATATAGTGCTTTTCTGGGTACTCAAAGCGCTTTACATAGAAGGGGGGAATCTCCTCAGCCACCACCAATGGTTTCTTGCTAAAACCTGTTGGAAACGTGATAAAGTCTGCGATTACAGTCTGTATAGATTGATATATATTGTACAGAGTGTATCAGATACAGTTTAAACTGAGATTACTGGATACAGATTATTGATCTGTCAGTATAACACCAGACACAATGTCTATAGTGGCGAGAGAGGTGCGATTGGAGGTTTACCTCAACGGTGCCTTCTACTCCGGTGACAGTTACTTCGCATTAGATCATAAAGATGTGCAGCTGGAGTTTGAGATCACCGATGCCATCTACGACCTCCTCGGCTGCAGCGCATCTCAAGACGTAGATGTGAAGCTGAAGGTCGTAACGGACGATCAGGTCTCCGTCAGTTACTGCAGTCCAGGAGAGATGCATGTGCAGCTGGAGGTTGACGAGAATGAGGACATCTCAGTCTGTGAAGTCAAAGATTTGCAGCTGAAGATGAACAGGAACAATGGCATCTCGGAGCTGAAGAGCCCTACGCTGGTGTCTGAAGATCTGAGCGACCCAGCAGGAGCTTCAGTAGAAGAAGCCAATGATCAGAGTGGCCTGGATGCTGAGCAGAACCGCCCAACAGGTGAAGACATGTCTTATTCATGTGTATTCATAGAGATGCTTCTGATAGTGTATTATGTTGGCTTGACAAAGACTTATAACTGTTTTCCTCTGAGACGCTAAATTTCCAAGAGTAACACCTCCTTGAGCTTTCAAGCTTCAACCACCAAATTTGGCAGGGACCTTCAGGCTGATCTGAACTTTGTTGCTGTATCTTTTCTAACTGATCCAACTTACAGAATTCCTTTAGCCGACTTCTAAATGAGACAAAACACTGATAGATTCCATTTAGGGGTGAAAACTTTTGCCAGTAATGACTCGTTTAGAGTTCATCCGACACTGTAAAAAACGCAACTGCACATTTTCCAGTTTACGAAACCTTTGGAGTCTCATATACTAAAACAATGCTATTTTCTTGAAACTACATAAAAACCCTTGTCAGACCAACAAAATGACCCCAAATGTTGTCCCAACTAGTCAAACACAGTTGTCTGAACAAAGAATTTCATATTGTTGAAATGTTAAGGCTTTGTGAGTTCCCAGCATGCATTGCAGCATGAATACATTATGCAGTTACTGTTATAGGATTATTGTTTTGCTGTTTTCTGATTTGTTGTTGTTTTATCATTATTGGTAGTTATTTGTTGTACTGTGACGTAAAGGGCTCATCTTTTTTAACATTTGTTGATTGTCATCGTTCTTGAGGTTAGTGTCTAGTTTTGAGGCCTAGAGTATGTTCAACTAGTTTTGTCCGTTTTCTGGATATCTTTGTCTTACAAACAAAGACAATATTGTCTATTTATTAGACTGACTTATCCATTAATGTTTGTCATTTGTAAATGTAACCGGTTCTACTTCGCCTCGCTCCGAGCGGGATTCGAACCGTGGTCTCCGGCGTTGGAGGCGGACGCTCTAACAAGGAGGCTAAAGGCCACGGCTTCTAGCGTCAGTCGCTAGAGCGCCTCTTTTTGAGATCAGGGGAGTGAGGTTTACACGCAACAGCTCTTACTGGCCTACGACAGTTACATAAACAAGTAAAAAAGTTCACAGAACATCATTTGAGACACATTGGAAAAGCATTACAAGTCTTTTTAACTAACAAAACTGTGTTAGCTGAACAAAAAAGAGACGTGGCTTTACTCAGTGACTTGGGTCGAGTGAACAACTTGGTCCAAAGTTGAGTAAACTCAAAAATGCTGTGCAGCAAGTTGCCTTGAAATTTTAAGTTGTCAACTTTTAATTTTTTACAGTTTATCTATCTATCTATCTATCTATCTATCTATCTATCTATCTGCTAAAACCTGTTGGAAACATGCCAGAAACAACTAGCAGAGGACTCAAAGTGGTTTTTAAAGGTCTAATTGGGTTTGATGTGGTTTCTTAGCAGTCAGATGAGGTCTAATGTGGTTTGAAGTATCTCTCTGGTTTTCTCTTGGTAAAACCTTGAAACTTTGAGCTTTTAAACTTTCAGACTAGGCTTTGGTCAAGCTTGTCATTAAACTTTACTTAGTTTGTTTTCTTCTTCTTTTTTTCAGAAAGCACTGCTGGGTGGATGTTCAGGAAAATGAGTGCAGTCTTCCAGGAATTGAGTGCAATATTCCAGACAAACACACTGAATGCTATTGGGGAACCTGAAGTGGATCTGGTCGATACCGAGCAATCGTGTGTCCCTGATCCCAGCGTTCCTGAGCCAGAACCAGCAGGACCTTCAGGAGAAGAAGCCAATGATCAGGGTGGCCTGGATGCTGAGGAGAACCGCCCAGCAGGTGAAGACATGCATGTGTCTTATTCATGTGATTAGAGATGTTTCTGATAGTGTATTATTATGTTGGCTTGACAAAGACATAATACTGTTTAATACATAATACCTTTAAACTTCAAGCTTTTAAAGGTTATTTTAAACTCTCAGACAAGGCTTTGGTCAAGTTTGTCATTAAACTTTCCTTATCTAGTTTGTTTTCTTCTTTTCAGAACTCAACGCTGGGCGGATGACCAATAAAATTAGTGGAGTCTTCCAGCGATTTCATGCAGTTTTCCAGAGAAAAATGCCAAATTCTGTTGGAGAACCTGAAGTGGATCTGATTGATCCAGAGGAATCATGTGTCCCAGATCCAAGTGCTCCTGAGCCAGAACCTGAAGTGGATCTGGTCGATACCGAGCAATCGTGTGTCCCTAATCCCAGCGTTCCTGAGCCAGAACCAGCAGGACCTTCAGTGGAAGAAGCCAATGATCAGGGTGGCCTGGATGCTGAGGAGAACCGCCCAGCAGGTGAAGACATGCATACGTCTTATTCATGTTTATTAGTGTGGTTAGAGATGTTTCTGATAGTGTATTATTATGTTGACTTGACAAAGACGTAATACTGTTTTCCTATTTAAATGTGTTATTCTTCCTCGTCCTCTGACACCCTAATTTTTCAAGAGTACACTTCTCAAGCTACAACCACCAAATTTGGCAGGGACCTTCAGGCTGATCTGAATTTTGTTGCTATATCATTTCTAGCTGATCTGACTTACAGAATTCCTTTAACTGACTTCTAAATGCTGATAGATTTCCATTCGGGGGGTGAAAACTTTTGCATTAATGCAATTTTTTGATTGTGAACTTCAGTTGTGAATAAGTTGAATCTATCTATCTATCTATCTATCTATCTGCTAAAACCAGTTGGAAGCATGCTAGAAACAACTAGCAGAGGACTCGTAGTGGTTTTTAAAGGTCTAATTGGGTTTGATGTGGTTTCTTAGCAGTCAGATGAGGTTTAATGGGCTTTGGAGTATCTCTCTGATTTTCACTGTATTTTCTGAGTAAAACCTTCGAACTTCAAGCTTTTAAAAGTTATTTTAAACTTTCAGACAAGGCTTTGGTCAAGTTTGTCATTAAACTTAGTTTGTTTTCTTCTTTTTCTCAGAATGCACCGCTGGGCGGATGACCAAGAAGATTAGTGCAGTCTTCCAGAGATTTCGTGCAGGTTTCCAGAGAAAAATGCCAAATATTGTTGGAGAACCTGAAGTGGATCTGATTGATCCAGAGGAATCATGTGTCCCAGATCCAAGTGCTCCTGAGCCAGAACCTGACGTGGATCTGATTGATCCAGAGGAATCATGTGTCCCAGATCCAAGTGCTCCTGAGCCAGAACCTGACGTGGATCTGATTGATCCAGAGGAATCATGTGTCCCAGATCCAAGTGCTCCTGAGCCAGAACCTGAAGTGGATCTGGACGATAACAAACAATCATGTATCACTGAAACTGATCTGGTTGCTCCTCCTGAACCTAAACTGGATCTGGTTGATCCACAGGAATCGTGCGTCAGCCCAAAAGGTGAAGAGATGCAAATAGAAATGTCTTCTTACAATTTGAACTAATTATTCAAGTTTAATCTGGATAGAGATGGTTCTAATGCCGCATTGTTTGTTTTTCTTCTTTTATCAGAAAATACCAATGCGATGAAGATTAAGAAAGTTTTGTTGCTGTTGTTGTCAATTTTCCTGATTTCATCATTCCTCAGTCAACTTAATTTATTACTCATCTTTACTAAGAACTTAACTAAGAACAAATACCAAGCTTGTTAAAAAAAAAGAAGAAAAGAAAAGTTTTTTTTTTTTACAAAGTAATAGACCTATCCAAATTTCGATGCTTTTATTTATCCAGCTTATTCTTGCAGTGTGTAAGTTATTTTCTGTGGATGTGCGGGATTTCCGGTTCATAACGAGTGCAAATAAAGTGCGTTAAAACGGTTAACGTGTTTACGCTAAAAACAGCGTGTTGATTACGACTATACATTAAAATAATATAAGAAATGCCAGGTTGCAATATTAAGCAGCATAACGAGCAGTTTTGTATGGCTAAAATGATGACAACGGCTTCATAAAATACATAAACTATATCGTTTTTCCTTTCTTTCCTTCTTTCTTTCTTTGTTTTATCTATATAGATTTTCTCCAGATGTTCAATGAGACTTTATCTGAACATGATCAAGTGTTTTGATTTCTTCCTCATTGTCAGAAGATAATTTATTGTACCTGACGCACAAGTCTCAGCAAACATTTGCTCAACAGGTTTTAATCTGTTTAATATCCTTAACTGTGTATACCGGTTTGTCAAGCCGCCTTATTGCACTTACTGGAAATCTTGATGTTAATCGCCGCGTTTGTTTGGTTAATTAATTCTTGTCATATGATGTACAGTTATGATATCTTTATGGGTGTTTTGTGGGTTTTACAGAGAGTATGAATTGTCCTTGTATGGAAAAGAGCTGCGTGACAAGTCCTCAGAACTCACTTGAACCAAAATTAACCATGATTTTACTACAGATAAAACCACAAATCATGGTTATTGTAGGTAACCACAAATTAACCATGATTTTACTTCAGATAAAACCACAAATCATGGTTATTGTGGGTAACCACAAATTAATCATGATTTTACTACAGATAAAACCACAAATCATGGTCATTGTAGGTAACCACAAATTAACCATGATTTTGCTACAGATAAAACCATGGTTAATTTTCATAAGGTAATTTACTCATGAACATTACAAACCCATCGGTTACAATATATTTTAATAGTCCACTTTAGACATTCTACTAACTATAAGTAACTTTGTAACTACATGTCTACTAACTCTCAGTAGGTAGGTTTAGAGTTGGTAGAATAAGTTGATATATACTTGTATATTTACAGTATGTTGTGGACCCATCAAAATAAAGTGTTATAAGATATGTACTAATACTCTAATGACTGCTAGCTGTCATGTAGTTGCAAAGTTACTTACTGTTAGTAGAATGTCTAAAGTGGACTATCGAAATAATGTGTTACCAACCTGTCTGAGGGAGAATAAATGATGACGGAGTTCTTTTAAACATGTCATTTCTATTCCTATACAGCCTAAACATGAAGAGTTTCACAGAGGAACTCAATGATTTCTTAACCTGTCCGTACAAACCGAACACGACCGAGCAGGAGATAAACAGGTGCGTGTGTCTTGATCTCCAGTTAAAGGGATAGGTCACTTTGAAATTAAAATTTGGTATCTATCAGCTTACCCCAAGGGCATCCAAGATGTAGGTGTCTTTTTTTCTTCAGTAGATCCAATTTTGATGTTTTTAGGTCAAACCGTTCTAGTCTGTCAGTCATATAATGGCAGGTATAGGTCACTGTCTCTATAAGAGGGAAAAAGAACATGCACAGAGAAATCCAAATTAAACAATTCCCCATCGTAACTACACATTGATGGCCTAAGACACGAAACGAGCGGTTTGTGTGAGAAAACGAACAGTATTTATATCGTTTTTTACCTCTTGTACACAACCATGTCCAAGTGATATGAGTGCACACACACATCCGGTGTGTGACGTGTGTGTGCGCGCGCTCTGGCTTAGTCTGTGCAAGCGCCGGAAGTCACGCGCGCGTTCAAAGGCGGAAGCGAGCATCTCGGCTGGATGCGTGCGTGCACTCAGATCACTTGGACATGGTTGTGTACAAGAGGTAAAAAATGATATAAATACTGTTCGTTTTCTCACACAAACCGCTCGTTTCGTGTCTTAGGCCATTAATGTGTAGTTACGATGGGGAATTGTTTAATTTGGATTTCTCTGTGCATGTTCTTTTTCCCTCGTATAGAGACAGTGACCTATACCTGCCATTATATGACTGACAGACTAGAACGGTTTGACCTAAAAACATCAAAATTGGATCTACTGAAGAAAAAAAGACACCTATATCTTGGATGCCCTTGGGGTAAGCTGATAGATACCAAATTTTAATTTCAAAGTGAACTATCCCTTTAACATGTTTGTGTCTCGTTAATGAATGCTTTTGTTAGTTAAATGGATTTTAAGAAGAGGAAACTGATTCCCAATTAAAACAGTGTTCCCAAGAAAACATATTTAGATTGCAATATTTCAATTGGAGAAAAGAAGGAAAACACCTGGAATATTTCTGAATAATTGTCTTTTGTCATTGCTCACATCCATCATTGTGGTTCAGAGTGTCTCAAAGTTCAGCAGGAG
Source organism: Aspiorhynchus laticeps (assembly GCA_023376895.1). Lineage (NCBI taxonomy): Eukaryota > Metazoa > Chordata > Actinopteri > Cypriniformes > Cyprinidae > Aspiorhynchus > Aspiorhynchus laticeps. Next base: position 33,804,229 of record CM041816.1, on the reverse strand, counting down.
TAATGTGTAATGTAAACATTATAGCTGGGGTTTATTGAGAACTGAATGCTTGTGGAATGAGTATAACCTCATAAACTCTTCATAAGAAACTCTCTGTGTTTATGACAGAATGAAGCTACAGTTTTGCTGTAACGCCACAGGATCGTTATTCCTCACCAAACGAAACACAGCCGTCGATCAGACCATCCCGTATGAGACAGACACAAAACACACATACAAGATGAATGCAGTCGTTCACAGCATGCTGCCTGAGGTGCGTGTGTTAAAATGTAGTTGTTGTTGTTTTGTTTTATAAATACTTCTATTAAGCAAGCATGTGTTAAATTGATAAAAGTGACAGTAAAGACTTATACTGTTAGGAAATATTTCTGTTTTGAATAAATGCTGTTCCTGGGAAAAGTATCATAGGTTCCCAAAATATATGAAGCAGCACTGTTTCCAACGTTGATAATAAATCAGCATATTATAATGATTTCTGAAGATCATGTGACACTGAAGACTGGAGTAATGATGCTGAAAATACAGATTTGATCACAGAAATAAATTATATAAGTGTATTAAAAAACATAAAAAATCTTATTGATTGATCCCAAACTTTTGAATCACAGTATTTATGTGTGTGTGTCTCTGTTTGTGTGTGTGTGTGTGTATTTATGTGCGTGCGTGTGTGTGTGTGTGTCTCTGTTTGTGTATTTATGTGTGTCTCTGTTTGTGTATTTATGTGTGTGTGTATTTATATATATATGTGTGTGTGTGTGTGTGTGTGTGTGTGTGTATTTATGTGCATGCGTATGTGTGTGTATTTATGTGTCTGTGTCTGTGTCTGTGTGTCTGTGTCTCTGTGTGTGTGTCTCTGTGTGTGTGTGTGTGTGTGTGTGTGTGTGTGTGTGTGTGTGTGTGTTTGTATATATGTGTGTGTGTGTGTGTGTGTGTGTGTGTGTAGGATGTCTCCTGGAGCGGTCGTCGTCTGGGTCGGTGTGCTGTTGTTGGCAGTGGTGGGATTCTGAAGAACAGCAGCTGTGGACGTGAGATTGACAGCGCAGACTTCGTCATACGGTAAACACATCCCATCATGCCTTGCTCCTCACTGACCACAATTATGTGCTCAAACAGAGTGATTTCTGTGGACCAGAAAATCCCATTGAAAGAGGAACCCGAGGCTCATCCACAGACCAGAAGATCAGAGAGACTTTGAACTTTCTATTAAAACAGAATTCAACTGATGAGCATTGTTTCTCATACAGTATCACTGAAACAGCTGCGGTCTGAATAGTTTCATGGCTGTAGTGTGTTATAGTTACACACGTGAACTTCTCTTATCTGCTGAGGAGCTCAATGTGCCGTCTTCACTCGGCTGAACAACCGCTGATGAATACAGTATAAGACAAACCAGTCTTAATGAGCAGATTCTCTCGTCAATGTTTAGTTTGCCTAATAAACCAGATGCAGAAGATACAGCGCTGAAAAAGATGCCGACAGATCAACGCTGTTTTGTGCTTTCATATTTCATGTTTAAGTCAATGTTATTGCCATTCGTTGTAATTATTTGTTAGTTCATATTAATGCATTAACTAACAAAAAGCAATACATTTGTTACAGTATTTATTCAGCTTTGTTATTTAATAAAATATAACTGTTGATTGTTAGTGTATGTTAGCTCAAGTGCATTAAATAATGGTAACAGATGCAACTTTTGATTTTAATAATGTATTAGTAGATTAGTGAAATTAACCGAAATTAATAAATGCTTTAGAAGTATTGTTAATTTATTTGTTAATAATGTAGTTAAATGGAACCTTATTGTGAAACACATTTACATTTATTCATTTAGCAGACGCTTTTGACTATCATGATTTTATCTAGTAAACTGACTGGAAATGGCATGTTTCGTGGCATGTGGCACCTGTTTTGAACAATATTTGAAACTTCTCTGTTTCAGGTTTAATTTGGCTTCTATTAATGACAGTGATGTTGGGCTGAAGACGGATCTGATAACCATCAACCCCAGTCAGATTCGGAGAGAGTCAGTGTCCACACACACACACACATATATACAAATACACACACACACACACACACATAAATACACACACACACACACACACACACACACATTTTGTCATATTTGCAATACACTTATACAGGCATACAGTGCAGTAGTGTCTACTAGAAACTGTGTTTCTGTAGATACAAAGATCTGGAGCAGAATCCGGATCCGTTGGTGGAGCGGGTCAGTGTGTACGGAAACACACCCCTCGCTATGCCCGCCTTCGCCTACACCTTCTGCACTGGACAGTCAATCAAATCTCTCAAAGTCCTCCATCCAATCAGACCTCAGCAGCCGGTGGTGTTCTTCAGCCCCATTTACCTACGAACACTGGACCGTTTCTGGAAGGGGCGTGGCCTGAAGGAGAACCGCCTCTCCTCTGGGTTTATGTTAATTAACACGGCGCTGGAACTGTGTGAGAACGTGCATGTTTATGGATTCTGGCCGTTTGGAACCGACTTGCAGGACAATCCGGTTCCGTATCATTATTACGACGAGATGAGTCCGCATCGTTACATGCACTCAATGCCGGAGGAGTTCTTCTGGAGCATCTTCTGCAGCTCCACAGCCAGGGGGCGCTAACACTGCACCTGCAGCCCTGCTCCTCAGACACAAGCTTATAAAGTGTGCTGCTTGTGTCCGAAGCCATAGTGGACATTGAGTGCACTCCAGTAATGCACGGCAATATGTGAACAACCGGCTAGAAAATACCATGCGAGGGTCACGCTGCGTATCGGCAGAAAATGGTGTCCGAATTTACTCACTCAGGGACACGCTTAACTTGAAAAACGCTTAGCGTGGTTTAATGCATTAAAACTGTGTTTTTAAGGACCAAATTAAGTAAACACTATTAATAAAGCATGTAATGTACAGATCTCACGGCAATTTATACGTATTTTACGAGGTGGCTAATTCGTACGAATTCGTACGACCTCACTCGTACAAATTCAGACGATTTTTGTGAATCGTACGTATTTTACGAGTTGCCAATTCGTATGAATTTGTACGAATGACCTACATCTAACCCCGCCCCTAAACCTACCCGTCACTGGGGTTTAGACAAATCGTACAAAATCGTACGAGTGAGGTCATACGAATTCATACGAATTATCCACCTCGTAAAATACGTATAAATTGCCGTGAGATAGCGTTGGACAAGCACATTTGAGGCATAACACGAACACAACACATTTATTTACGCGTTAGGAAAATGCTTAATGTGG
>CM041816.1:33748459-33795959 GCA_023376895.1 Aspiorhynchus laticeps | reverse complement strand
GATTGAAGTTGAAGCACAGGAACATCTCGATGTTGCACATTCCTTTGTTTTCTTCATCTCCCAGTGAGGTGAAGCTGAGGAACACTTTTATGTGAAACCTCGATTTTAAAGAGATCATCTCAATATTTTAAGAACGAGTTTGGTGTATAGATGAAAGCAGGGTCGTAGCTAGAGGATTGGGGGCCCCTGAAAAAATATTGATGTGGGCCCCCCCACACACACATATCATATACTGTACAATATACAAGCATGGAACCAAATTGCATGAATGTTTGTGGTTTTCATAATATCTCAGTTATACAACTAATAAAATATTAGAATTATTCACAGAACATGAGCCTATATAGTATAATTCCTGGATTTTGTGGGGCCCCCTGGGCGGTGAGGGCCCCTAGAATTGTCACCACCTTTCACCCCACTAGCAACGGCCCTGGATGAAAGATATATGGTGATATTCTCAAATAGGGTTTGTTCTGAAACCTCCTGAAATGCTGATTCAGTGCTTCAGATTTGGTTTCAGCACAACTTGTTAAATTCATGATCTGCACAAATTATTCCCTTCATCACTCTTAAAAAACAAAGGCTGTTTATTGACATTAAAGAAGAACTTCTTTGAAGAACCTTATGGAAATTTTAACACTTTAGAATACTGATCCTTTATTAGGAACAAGGCACTAATGCACTATTAACATTGTAGTAACTATTATTACCTAACAAGAAACTGATTATTGATTTAGTAAGTAATAGGTAGTTCACTATTAGCTTATCAATAATTTTTTTTTTTTAATATATATATTCTGGAGAACTACTAAGAAATACTGTATACAGGTTCATAATTAATGTGAATTATGCGTAATTAGGGGCAGGGGCGTAAATTTCGTCTAACAGTAGGGGGGGGGGGGGGATATATAAAATTTCTCAAGAGCAGTTTTTGAAGGGGACACAAATAATACAGCTAAAATTGTTCTTGTAAGGATGTATATAGAGAGGAAAGCTTCTACTATTAGTGTAGCAGGGAGACTAAGGCGTTATTTTAATGACAAATATTACGTGAGAGCATAGCATGTGTGCTTGATCCAGTCAGAGATACAGAAGACGGTCAGCTCCAGTGGCGCAGTGTGTGGTAACTTTCCGGACGCGAACGACACGGGTTCGAATCCGCCTTTTGACGAACTTTTTTTCTCCTTTTTCAAATTTCACATCACATCAGAAAAGCATTTATTTTCCATAAAAATGAAGGAAATAATCAAAAAGTTGAAGATAAAGTAACGGGTAGGTGTAGGGAGGGCTTTATTGTCCCATATACATTTTTAATGAATATTAAAATTTACACTCAATAACTTATTGCATACTGTTTTATAATGTACTACTATACTGAGGTGCTATTTGGACCAAAGCACTGTGAGGCAAGGGAGGGGGAGACTCAAAATGTTTCTAAACTTAAAACGCATTTTTGCCCCGTTTGCCTTTGTGTTATTTTACTACTTACACAATTATTTTAAGAATGAAACATTATTTACAGTACACAGTGTGGTTATTTAAATCATATTTTTAGGGGGGACAACCCTCAGATGGGGGGGTCTTGTCCCCCCCGACCCCCCCGGGATTTCCGCCTATGATAGGGGTGTAAAATACATTCGTATTGAACCGTTCGGTACGAGGCTCTCGGTTCGGTGCGCATTACAAACCGAACGATTCGTTGGACTAATCCTATTAGTTTTGGAAAATAAAAGCTTGAAGTGTGTGAAATATCAGTGCGCTCAACACCGTGCTGTCTGCCCCGTGATAACCTCCCCTTGCTGGGGAGAATCTTCACTTCAACTGAATTGCTTAAATATTTAATTATAACTGCAATACGCTGTTATACAGCAGTGAATTATATTATTTGATATGGAGCACAAACGTCCGTCTGTGTAACAATCTATGTGCATATTTACAGACGCACTACACTCATGTTCATATGCCCAGACAGTCAACAGAGATAGGTTTCTGGAAAGGCTGTTTTGTCCTCGTTCATCCACAAGTCTGCTGCGGGTCGGTTCTTTGAATGCGCTGCTCGCGCTCGCGGGGCGAAACCGGTGACATTCTACTGAATGAAAGCTTAAGGTTTATCCAAAATGTCGCTAGTTGCTATGCGCTTTGTCTTACAAAAGAGTCGGTAAACACTGCAACACTGGTTCATGCGCCCGCGTGCGTGTGCGTGTGTGTGCGTGTTTGTGTGTTTGTGCGTGCGCGTGTGTGTGTTTGTGTGTGTGTGTGTGTGTGTGTGTGTTTGTGCGTGCGCGTGTGTTTGTGTGTGTGCATGTGCGTGTGTGTGTTTGTGCGTGCGCGTGTGTGCGTGTGTGCATGTGCGTGCGCGTGTGTGTGCGTGTGTGTGTGCCACGCACGGAGGTCTGAGTGATAGGAGTGCACTTGAAATAGAAGTCAGGCGGGTCCGGTGTCGTGCCGAATTCTGCACCCTGCCAGATTATGCATCCCCTAGTATTGGTAGGTTTAGGGTTAGGTGTGGGGGAGGGGTTGGGATTAGGCAATCAGGTAGCGATTTCAAGGAGGGGATGCATAGTCTGGCAGGGGTGCAGATTTCAGCACAACACAGGTCAGAGTCCGGACTCTGAGAAGCGCTGGGCTATACCGTTATCAGCATGTTGAAGTAGATTCGTCTCTCTTTGTCTCTGAGAGAATATGCGGCATCAGATGCTGAAAGCTCCGTCAATACTCCATCATTCCGTTTTTGCTTTCACTTTCTGTTTATAGTGAATTGACTGAGATTAAGACGTTCACCGCATAAATCTTGCACAAAGTTTGCACGTGTGCTGACCCTGGTGCAAACTCGTGCTTGTGTGATATCCATTGGCTCACCTACATGGTTTAAAACAGAAATATTTCCAATATTGGGAGGTAACCTATTGCCCCCCCCCATCGAAAACATACCGAACCGTGACGTCACGGCTGAAAAAAACAATAGAACCCTGCCCAAAACACAACAGAAAATGTAATGGATTTAATGGTTATAATGGGAATTGTATTGTTTTAATGGAAACTATAATGGTGTCTACTGGTATGTGATGGATTCTATTGGTGGGATGTTAAATCATATTGGAAAAATGCCCAAAACACACTACAAAAATGAGTTTTGTAATGGTTTTACTGAAAAAAGCTAATGGTTTATAATGGAATTTTAATGGAAACCATTAGAATTTCTGTGATGGTTTCTATTGCTCTTCTATTGTTTTTTTTTTAGCAGGACTGTGTCGTATCGAACCGAACCGTGAATTTTGTGAACTGTTACACCCCTATGCATAATGTATAATTAATTCTAAAATGAAGATCATGGTAACCCACTAGTAATGACTCAAGAATGATCGAATTCTTCTAAAGGAGCTACTAATTACTTGGAACAGTTTCTAAAGTGAATATCATCATAACTCTCCAATATTGATTGACGTCATTGTATGCTTTTGAATATATGTAATGTTTTGGATAGTAATGACTCAAGTGTTACTATATCCTTCTGAAGAAATTACTAATTATTTAGATCCGTATTCTAAAGTGAAGATCACGGTAACCCACTAGTAATGATTTAAGTGTTACCAAATCTAGCAAAATTAATTACTAACCAAAACCTTACAAAAACCTCAAAAGTTTACAGTGACTTTAGTAATTTAGAGAGTTATCATGATCTTCACTTTAGAATACTAATCCAAATAATTAATAATTCCTTCAGAAGAATTTGGTAATACTTGAGTCATTACTAGTGGGTTACCATGATCTTCACTTTAAAATTAATTACACATTATGTATTATTCATATTAATTATGAACCTGTATACAGTAGTTTTTAGTAGCTTTTAGGGAGGTATGAAAAAATAATAGTTACTGATTAGCTAATAGTGAACTACTACATTCGACTAAGCACTATCACTTACTAATTCATTAATCAGAGTTTCTTGTTAGTTACTAGTAGTTACTAGAGTGCTAATATTGCGTTACTCATGTGTTCTTGTGTAGTTATTCATTAATGATGGAACAGTATTTTAAAGTGTTACCAACTTTTCCATTGCACAGATGTTTATATATATATAGAAAATATTCTTTACACTAAGAAAAAAATAAGTTATTTTAAGAACTGTTCATTGAAAAGTTATTTAAGGAATCAAAATGGTTCTTACTGTGGAAAGCCACTTTTAAAACCTTTATTTTTAATAGTAAGATTGTGCACAAACTCTGTTTCTTTCTCTCTGTGTGTTTATGACAGAATGAGGATGCAGTTTTGCTGTAACGCCACAGGAACGTTACTCCTCACCAAACAAAACACAGCCGTCAATCAGACCATCCCGTATGAGACGAGCACTATAAGCACATTCACAATGAACGACACCCTACACAGCATGCTGCCTGAGGTGTGTGTTTCAAATACACCGTTAAAATTGTCATCATTTACTCATCTCTGTTGTTCTGATGCTGTATGCCCCTTTTTCTAAAGGGGTCATGAACTGAGAAACCAAAATTCCCTTGATCTTTTGACATATAAGAGGTCACTGTACTTTAAAATCATCCTGTATGTTTCAGAACTTTCTCGTTAGTGTAAAAACAGCTTATATTGAAGCCAGTCTTCCAGTCTGTTCTACTCTATGATGTAATAGTGTGGCTAAGCACCGCCTCCACAGAAGATCAACACCTGCTTCTACATCGCTGCCAGTTTAGCCCCACCCACCAATTCTAAATCTCTGCCTGTTTAGGCCCACACACTGATTCTAAATCTCTGCCTGTTTAGTCCCGCCCACTGATTATAAATCTCTGCCTGTTTAGCCCCACCCACCAATTCTAAATCTCTGCCTGTTTAGCCCCGCCCACCAATTCTAAATCTCTGCCTGTTTAGCCCCGCCCACCAATTCTAAATATCTGCCTGTTTAGGCCCACACACTGATTATAAATCTCTGCCTGTTTAGGCCCACACACTGATTATAAATCTCTGCCTGTTTAGTCCCGCCCACCGATTCTAAATCTCTGCCTGTTTAGGCCCGCCCACTGATTATAAATCTCTGCCTGTTTAGTCCCGCCCACCGATTCTAAATCTCTGCCTGTTTAGGCCCGCCCACTGATTATAAATCTCTGCCTGTTTAGGCCCACACACTGATTATAAATCTCTGCCTGTTTAGTCCCGCCCACCGATTCTACATCTCTGCCTGTTTAGGCCCGCCCACTGATTATAAATCTCTGCCTGTTTAGTCCCGCCCACCAATTCTAAATCTCTGCCTGTTTAGTCCCGCCCACCGATTCTACATCTCTGCCTGTTTAGGCCCGCCCACTGATTATAAATCTCTGCCTGTTTAGCCCCACCCACCAATTCTAAATCTCTGCCTGTTTAGCCCCACCCACCAATTCTAAATCTCTGCCTGTTTAGGCCCACACACTGATTATAAATCTCTGCCTGTTTAGTCCCGCCCACCAATTCTAAATCTCTGCCTGTTTAGTCCCGCCCACCGATTCTACATCTCTGCCTGTTTAGGCCCGCCCACTGATTATAAATCTCTGCCTGTTTAGTCCCGCCCACCAATTCTAAATCTCTGCCTGTTTAGTCCCGCCCACCGATTCTACATCTCTGCCTGTTTAGGCCCGCCCACTGATTATAAATCTCTGCCTGTTTAGCCCCACCCACCAATTCTAAATCTCTGCCTGTTTAGCCCCACCCACCAATTCTAAATCTCTGCCTGTTTAGGCCCGCCCACTGATTATAAATCTCTGCCTGTTTAGTCCCGCCCACCAATTCTAAATCTCTGCCTGTTTAGTCCCGCCCACCGATTCTACATCTCTGCCTGTTTAGGCCCGCCCACTGATTATAAATCTCTGCCTGTTTAGCCCCACCCACCAATTCTAAATCTCTGCCTGTTTAGCCCCGCCCACCAATTATAAATCTCTGCCTGTTTAGGCCCACACACTGATTATAAATCTCTGCCTGTTTAGGCCCACACACTGATTCTACATCTCTGCCTGTTTAGGCCCACACACTGATTATAAATCTCTGCCTGTTTAGGCCCGCCCACTGATTCTACATCTCTGCCTGTTTAGGCCCACACACTGATTATAAATCTCTGCCTGTTTAGGCCCACACACTGATTATAAATCTCTGCCTGTTTAGGCCCACACACTGATTATAAATCTCTGCCTGTTTAGTCCCGCCCACCGATTCTACATCTTACCAGTTTAGCCAGCCCGATCTCACGGCAATTCGTACATATTTTACGAGGTGGCTAATTCGTACGAATTCGTACGACCTCACTCGTACAAATTCATACGATTTTTGCTAAATCGTAAGTATTTGACGAGTTGTCAAATCGTATGAATTTGTACGAATGACCTACACCTAACCCCGCCCCTAAACCTAACCGTCACTGGGGTTTAGACAAATCGTACTAAATCGTACGAGTGAGGTCGTACGAATTCGTACGAATTAGCCACCTCGTAAAATATGTACGAATTGCCGTGAGATTGCGTTGGTTTAGCCCCGACCACCAATTCTACATCACTGCCTGTTTAGCCCCGCCCACCGATGTGTGATGAAGTGCAGTGCCAAGTTGTGGAAAAACTGTTTGCGTCGCCTTCCTTATTCTAACATTAGGAAACTTCATTTTTGATGAAGTTCCAGACCACATCAGTAAGAACTTAATTTTACCACTGATTAATTTACAAACAAGGCACAATTCGACACGGGATTTTCAAAAAGATGGGTGCTTTCACACTAGCACTTTTGGTGCGCATCCGGGTTCAATTGACATCAGAGTTCGTTTGGACTCGGGTGCGCACCCGTGAAACGTAACCAAGTCTGCTTAAAAAGGGTGGTCTGGGGTACGGTTCATGCGAACTCTGCTATGGTTCGCTGCTAATATGAACGCAATCGTACAAAATCGCGTATTATTAAATAAAAATGTGTGTTTGTTTCACTCACTTTCCTGACGAGCGTGACTGACGCACTGCAAGCAGAGAGCTGTATATCTCATTTCTGTTCGCCTTCAGCGTTCTTCGGAGCATTCGTAAGACAGACATTATGTACTGAAGCTTTGGAAACAAAACGAAAGGTTCAAAAACTTAAATATATAAAAGTGAAGAGAGCAATGTTATGCATTTTGCCGCCTTCTCCTGCGCCGTCGTTGTTAAGCAATGGTTGATGACGCAAACGAACCACGGTTCGAAGCCAAATAAAATAATAAGAACGGGGGGGCAATCGAACCAAGTGTGAAAGCACCCTAAAAGATGATGCTGTGCCAACTATATTTGATCTGACAGTAATGTTGCAACACAAGTGTGAGTAACTGTTGTCTGTTAAACAGCTTGTTTGATATGTATTGAGTATTTATGTGTTTTTAACCTAAATCACAGCAGCGTCCATCTGTGAGGAATGTGAAAGTGACGTGTGGCCAAATATGGTGACCCATACTCGGAATTTGTGCTCTGCATTTAACCCATCCAAGTGCACACACACACACACACACACACACACACACACACACACACACACACACACACACACACACACACACACACACACACAGTAGTGAACACACACCTGCTGCGGCGGAGCAGTTGGGGGTTCAGTTCTTGCTCAAGGGTCTCACCTCAGTCGTGGTATTGAAGGTGGAGAGAGAGAGCGCTGGTTATTCACTCCCAATCCTCTGCATTGACTTGTCAGTCATCTCTCCTCATTCCCAGTGTTCGAACTATACCGTGGACTTTGGGGGAGCCCACTTTTTTTTTTTTATATATATATATAACGGGGGGGGGGGTTCGTACGCTTGCGTGTGCCTCAAAAGAGGACTTACAATGACTTACAAAGATACATAACAGCTACAAGTGTATGCACTACTTGCTTTATGCAAGCACTGTATAGGATAGATCAATATACAGGATTGACCCTATTATACTTTATCGACAGCCACCCACAAATACTCTATAAACAAAGCATCAGGCTGTCTTTGAGTTCACATGAACAACGGTTAAAGTTACTCGTCAAGCTACAGAAGAAATACCATAATTCCTCCGTTCAATTAGGCCTAAGACATCGAGAGTCACGCAGACCTATAACAACCCAGCCACAACACATAATTGCGAATAACAAGCCTTACCTTAACACAGAATGCCTTGTGTTCTTTTTGCCATGGTGGCTATATTATATGATGCTATATGATGCTAACTGCAAAATGGATTTCAAGGACTTCGCTCGCAGATCAACGGCCTCCAACATTTAGATTTTTTTCTACGAATCTTTGAGTTAACATGTACTAAACATGGATAAGTCGCTATGTGAATTTAAGCAATTATGCCTAAAAACACTGCTCAGTAATTAAAGAATACACAGCACTGAACATACAGGCATCTAAGGGCTGGATGTTATTAGTAATTATTTTCTTTCTTTTCTTTCCCACAAGATGAAACAAATCTGCCTTCATTCAATGGATTTTAAATACGTTTGCTCTGTTTTTAACTTAAACACTGCTTTGATTGAAAAAAATATATAAAATAATTTTTTTATAATTTTTTTTTTTTTATATTTCATACAGAAAATAGTCCATAATTTAGAAAGAATATTAATTAGTAACATGAAATACATTGAAAATGCAAAATATTAAATCAAAACACTGAAATGAAATATAGTATATTAATTTGACAAAAATAAAGTTATTACACAGTTATGGCCTCCAGTCAGTTTTGACACAAGTGTGACTCCGAAAGGAACAATTCCAGAGGGTTAAGCAATCTCTTTGTTTGCAGGTTGTTCTCATAGTTTGGGATCAGATTTGATCTCTGAATGTGACAAAACCGGTCAAACCAGTCAAGCCCTACAAAGTGTGAAGGCTGACCATATTCTCTTTTTCCCAGACATGTCCTGGACAGAATTTCTAAATTGCCCAAAATTTCGGGTTTTGGCTTTGTTTACCTGTTATTTTCATACTTGCTGAAGGTAATGACCAGGGGCGCCTTAAGATAACCAGAGGCCCCTGGGCTACAGCATTACGGCAGGCCCCCCTAAAATGTGAATATAAGTGAATATGCAAATTCACTCTTTGCCACAAGGTGGCGCATAGGAACAGCAGAATTATAGCCTTTACATAAAGTAAACACTACGTTATTACAGGCTTTATACGGAGGTAATATGAAAAGAGCATGCCAGCAAGACTTTCCTGGCTGAAAAGTGAGTTTACAGGTATGATTTAAACACCACAAATCACACACAATATTCATTATTCATCATCAGTAGAACGAAACATCACGACATGTTGGCATAAATGTGGGCTGTTTGGTGATTCTAACTGCGTTTTTATTTTGAAACATGCCATGCTCGCATTTAATTAATTAAACCACAGCCGTATAAACTTTAATGATCACATTTAAGCAGTAAGACGATTCCTATTTTTCCATCCCTTTATTTAAAATTGAGACTTTGAAGCAGCACCTTAATCTAAAACCTTCATCTGACACAGATTGCATCCACACAAGTTACTGAACTCACACTGTATGATACAGAAACCAGTTCCTTTCACACAGCAGTGTTTCTTCTTAATCTGCACGTTCACATAAAGTCACTCTTGTGCTGGGCTAACGTTACTTTACTAGAGAAATAAGCGAAAGCATTGATTGTGCATCCGCTTACAGTGTATCGGTGGAACACACCAACTACACAAACTGTGTGGGGGGGGGGGAACCTAAACTGAACCATTCACTATATAGGCAACTACAACCAGGGCGTCGCTGAAAATGAGTGTGTGAGTTTGTTTACAGAATCCTGTTGTCACTGCTGCAAACTCACATATAAATAATCATTAGAGAAATATAATTTCCCTGCAGCCAGTGGGCCCCCTTTCCAGCGTAGGCCCCTGGGCTTCAGCCCCTTGAAGCCCGTGCATTAATGCACCCCTGGTAATGACTAAAAAGTAGTTTGACCAATAGTGTTTAAGCATTGTATATTATCGACCAATCATGACCTACGAGAAGGTGGTCAAAGCAATGCAAATATTAGTAGATATAATGTATGAAGACTTCAGGACAGGTTCTTGACAGCTATAGAAGAGTGGGCTTTATTATTTTTTTGCTGGGGTTGAGGGGATACAGTCTAGATATTTAGTCTGTAGTTATTGCTATATTAACTATGCAACTTTATTGCAGTGTTTTTTAAGGACACTGAAAAAAAAGGGCAATATCATGCTTTCATGTGCAGCCTAGCAAACCAAAGAATATCATGCACTTTCACAATAAAATGCATTTTTCTTTATTAGTAAAAACAGTCCTCTTATTTCTTTCTCTGGATCATTGTTTGTACACCGGTGATTCTTTTTAACTAACTTGTTTTATTTATACCAAACACCGTAATCATGTCTATAACATCAGGGGGACAAAATAGTTTTGAGTAAAATAAAAAGACCAGGCCTGGTAAAAGTGACCAAATAAATAAAGGATTTAAATGGATTTAGGGGAATGAAATAAAAGAACACACATGCACATACATCACATATGTATCGTATCACGTGTATCACATACATGATTATATAGAGAATATATCACCAGCAGTGAAATGTGAGTCAGGTAAAGTAATCAATCTGAACAACAAATAATATTTTTATTTAAAAATATACACTCATTCAGTTTTAGTTGCATACATAAATGTTGAAAAAGAAAAGGAATTGCATGAATCACGTAAATGACAGCCGTACTTTCAATTAAAAACAGTTGAATAGTGTGCATCACTGGATATTGTTGGTTATTTCCATCATTGTAAGACAATTGTCATATTACACGTTTAGATATAGTAACAAGCACACGTTCTTATTTCAGTGTTGTTGTTTTTAACATTGTGGTCATTTGTGTCCTACATTCAGTGTCCATTCTTGCATTATCAGCAAGTCAAAAGGGGTACGGTTTCAGCTGTGTACATGCATTATAAAAGCTTTGCCTTTATTATGTTCTTGTCACGTCCATTCAAAGAATGAGAAAATTAATTCATCTGCTCAGGTAATTTCAGTGGTAGGCTATCATATATTACTGTATTAAACTCCTCTTAATAGTAGGCAAATATTTCTGCCCGTTTTAACTCGTTGTCCGGTGTTCTTTTAAGATTGGTAGGGCTGTCTTCAGCTCTTATTAAACTTCTCAAAATACAGACAGGCTCAGATTGGTTTTAAACACTGCACAAAGTAATTAACGCAATCTTTATCTAATTCTATGCCCATGCCTGGAGCCGGTGTCCTGCGGAAAACTGATTGCCGTCTGTAATCACTTTTTAGCAAGTGTTTTTTATGGGTTTTATTGGCCATGTAAAGGTATTTCAACAGGTTAAAAGGACTGCATGAGATATAATCTGTCAAATATAACACTCATGAATGCAATCAAGTCATTTAGCTCATGCAGTCCTTTATACTTGTTGAAATACCCATAAAATGCAGTTTTACACACCTGCCAAAAAGTGATTACAGAGTCTACTTATTGAGTGAACTGTTCGTTCTGCCTCAAATTACTTTTTGGCAAGTGCAAAACTGCATTGTATGGGTTTTATTGGCCATTTATAAGTATTTCAACAGGTAAAAATGACTACAGTATAATCTATCAAATATACCAACCATGAATGAAATCAAGTCATTTTGAGGCAGAACGAACAGTTCACTCAATAAGTAGACTCTGTAATCACTTTTTGGCAGGTGTGTAAAACTGCATTTTATGGGTATTTCAACAAGTATAAAGGACTGCATGAGCTAAATGACTTGATTGCATTCATGAGTGTTGTATTTGACTGATTATATCTCATGCAGTCCTTTAAACCTGTTGAGATACCTTTAAATGGCCAATAAAACCCATAAAATGCAGTTGCCAAAAAGTGATTACTGACTCTACTTTTTGAGTGAACCTTTCTTTCTGCCTCAAAATGACTTGATTTCATTCATGGTTGGTATATTTGATAGATTATAGCTCATTCCTTTTACCTGTTGAGATACCTTTAAATGGCCAATAAAACCCATAAAATGCATTTGCCAAAAAGTGATTACAGACGGCAATCAGTTTTCGGCACGACACCAGCCTCATAAGACTTTAGGGGTTTTCACACCGAACCGTTTCTAGAACTACTGGCAGAAGTACCTGTGTTTAGGTGCGTTCGCATCGCAGGATAGGAACAGGTTTAGTTCTAGGAACTGTGTTTAGGGAAACTAAATTAGCTCGTACTTCAGAGTCTGATGCTGCCTTCACGTGCTTCTGGAAACTTTCTGCTTTCCGCTTCTGAAGATGTAATTACGAGTTTGTCGTGTTCAAGTGCTTTACTTTCAGAAAGAACAGAAATCATGGTGGACAGCTTGTTCATTAATGCCTGTTCATTGGGGAAATTTTATTAAAGCCAAAAGGTATTAGAAGAAATTTAGTCAATATCCAACATTTGAGTCCCATTCATTGGTAGCCATATAAACATCTTGATATTCAGCTGGCTGACTCCTATTTTTGATGTGATCAATACATACAATGTAACATTAACTCCGTTAATTACAGTATATACATAAATATACAGGACTGTAAGGTAGGAGAAAGCAGATGTTGTGAGAAAAATAAATACAACTTTACAGTACTACTACTGCTATGTTTCTCTACTTTGCCATATTTAATGTTTATGGCTCACCCAAACTCAAAATTATCGCAGAGTTTCCCAGTTGTAAATATGACTATAGGGAGGCCATTCATGTCCAATTTCCAACTAGGAAACTCATATTTAAGATCATTCTGATAGCATTTGAAGGCAGCGTATGTCTTTGGGTTTGACGTCACAGCTTCAGCCCTGCATTGGAACACAAAGACAAAATCCGGACGGTTTAGACAACTTAGAAATCCCAGCCAGAATATGTTTGGGGAAAAAAAAAAGTATGATCAGCTTATCAAATGTAATAATCAGTCTTCTCTTTGTGTGTGTGTGTGTGTGTGTGTGTGTGTGTGTGTGTTTATATTTGTGTGTGTGTGTGTTTATATTTGTGTGTGTGTGTGTGTGTGTGTTTGTATTTGTGTGTGTGTGTGTGTGTGTGTGTTTATATTTTGTGTGTGAGTGAGTGAGTGTGTGTGTTTGTATTTGTGTGTGTGTGTGTGTGTGTGTTTGTATGTGTGTGTGTGTGTGTTTATATTTGTGTGTGTGTGTGTGTGTGTGTGTGTGTGTGTGTGTGTGTGTGTGTGTGTTTGTATATATGTGTGTGTGTGTGTGTGTGTGTGTGTGTTTGTGTGTGTGTGTGTGTGTTTGTGTGTGTGTGTTTGTATATGTGTGTGTGTGTGTGTGTGTGTGTGTGTGTGTGTGTGTTTGTATATATATATGTGTGTGTGTGTGTGTGTGTGTAGGATGTCTCCTGGAGCGGTCGTCGTCTGGGTCGGTGTGCTGTTGTTGGCAGTGGTGGGATTCTGAAGAACAGCAGCTGTGGACGTGAGATTGACAGCGCAGACTTCGTCATACGATAAACACATCCCATCATGCCTTGCTCCTCAACACTTCCATCAGTGCTCATGCATTCTTACTGTTAACACGAAGTTGTCTTTCTCTTTCAGGTTTAATTTGGCTTCTATTAATGACAGTGATGTTGGGCTGAAGACGGATCTGGTGACCATCAACCCCAGTCAGATTCAGAAAGAGTCAGTGTCCATAAACACAAGTTTAATTACCATTTAAATAAGCATGTTTCAGATTCAGATTTGATCGGATGAGCTTAAGCTCTCAGTAAAATGAGTTCTTGTTTTTGATAATTGCAATTTCTAATTAATAATTCTAACAGCTTTATGCAAAAACACATTCATTGGCCATTTTTCACATCCCTGTATAGTGCTTTGGATGCACAGTTATTATTTGGAAACTAGCTGTAACCAGATCATGCTCAAACTCTATCTGTAAAATGTATAGACCTTACTGTATGTAGCGCCGACCCAGTTCAGCACTGCATTCCATGTGTTTAGTCTTCTGGTTTGTATTTCCACATGTGAGGTAAGATCTTATAGATTTATGAATGAACCACTCGTTTGCAAATCTTCCCAGGCTTTTAACATTTATGACATCCGCTTCAAACATTACAACACTCCAACTTAACTTTTATTACACTGATAACTGATAACTTTTATTAACTCTACAATAAGTAACTGAACTAATTACTATTTAACAGCGAAGCACAGAAACATACAGAAGTTCAAACACAAAATTCTAAACCTGGTTTCACTGACACATAAGGTCTATATGCTGTGGTTATGATTTGGCTCATCTGTCAGGTTGTAAAACAAAAACAATGCTTTAAATGGGAGCCCTGGGGAAGCATTCAGCTACACCCGGTCTTGTATCTCCAAACATGTTTTTTTAATAGGACCATCTACATTTATTTATTTAGGACCATCTACAAATGTTAAATCTTACAATAAAGTGTTAGGGTTAACATTGCATCTTTCTGAGGGAAAAATGCAGCGATTGATATATAGTTTATTTATAGTTATTTTCAAAGCTTCAATGTACTGTTAAAAAAAACCTTCATTATTTTTTATTTAATTCTAATAAATAAGTTCTTGTTAAAAACTAACCAAAATTAAAAATATTTTGCTTATAATTTCTGCACAGGATAGATTTGGTTTTGTTTCCAAACAAAAGGAAATATATCGGTATCGGCCAAAATGAGTTGAAAAATATCGGCATATCGGATATCGGCAAAAATCCAATATCGTGCATCCCTACTTTTAATGATGGGGAGACGTGAACAGACCTATTCTTGACAGGTTTTGTGTGATTCACATATTTGCAGTCATATATCAGCCGATATTTGGCATTTTTCAAATATCGGCATCTAAAGTATAAGTATGTTTATTTGACATTTATTTTTTTAATTCGTTTTCAAACTATTTGAAATTTCTTAAATAATTATAAATTAAATAATTGTTATTATTATATAATATATTATTATATATTATATTATTATAATTATAATATTATTTATTTTAATATACAGTGCTTGCGAAAGTATTCATACCCCTTTATTTTTCATGTTCTGTTATGTTGCAGCCTTATGTTAAACTGCTTTAAATAACTTTTTTCCTCACGTTTGAATAATTCTTTAGGGATTTCATAAAATCATGAAATGTCTGTAACATACTTTGGTTTAAAATTCCTCTGCTCACAGTGAGCTGTTTCGGTGCATGTCTCTTTAAATGATAATGATCCCATCTTTTCCGTGGGGCGTGTCAAGTCACCTTTATTTATATTGGGCTTCATACAATACTGATTGTGTCAAAGGAGCTTTACGGTGTCAAAAATAAAATAATTTGTCAATAATGCAAGAGGAAAATAACAGAGTCATTTTCCAGCTAAAGTCAGTTCATTGAAGATTCAGTGTTGACTTCATCCAGTTCAGCTCTCGTCCAATAGTCTCTGTGCAATCAGTCAAGTGTCCCCAACTAAGCAAGCGACAGCGGCAAGGAACCAAAAACTGACAGAAATGGAGAAAAAACCTTGGGAGAATCCAGGCACAGTCGGGGGGAGCCAGGAGGGGGGTCTAAAACAGTTCTGTAGGAACTATCAGTAATGTAGAGTACACTGATTGGCCAAACGTATAAGAAACACTGGCTACCCGGAATTTTAAAAAGCCATGTAAATATATTTACTCCACGAACATTGAAAACAGCGATAACGGCATTTATCTGTTGTCTGCAGCGTTATGTTCTTTTCTCAGTCTTGATGATTTGTAACACTGCAAGTTGTCATAGGAGATTTAGTCAGATTTTTGTGCTCTTTTAATCGTGTACATTTTCCGTTTACATTCCATCTCCATTACGGTTAACTCGCGACACACAACAAAAACAGCTCCGTTCTCCATTCACCGGTTGTTGACGTTTGTAAATGACGCAAATTGACACGTCGTGGTCGGCCGCTTCAGAGTTCCTGCTGCCAGAGCGAATGCAACCAGGAAAACTAGGAATGACCCTGCTGGGAATGACTCTATTCTCTAGGAATCACCCTGCTGGCTAGTTCCTATAACTAAGTTCCTAGAAGTAATTATTAATATTAGCGTAGATGCCATTCCTCTTACAATGTAGCGAGTACATCGGATGTTATGGGAAGTGTTCCCAGTTCTGGTTGACCTAATGCAGCCTAACAATTCTTTAACGCAGTGGTTCTCAAACTTTTTTTTACCCCAAGGCCTCCATCCTCCCCGAGTCAATATTGAAAACCCCAAAAACCTTTTCTATTCATAAAAACCTTTGTATTATTATTGTGTTATTACTTTTCAATTCCATGTGATTATTTTTAAACAAAACAAATTCAAGATAGATTTAAACATTGTGTTCTTTGCGAACATACTTTGCAAAAATGTCACCCTGGCAGATATTCTTTACAACTTAAAAATATGTAAAGCTCATCTATACATTAAAGCTGCAGTCCGTAACTTTTTTTGGTTAAAAAAAAATAAATTTTTGAGCAAGTGCATGACCAGCCAGTGTTCAAAACTATCTCCTTACCTTAGCCCGATTCACAATGTAAGCTTAAAATAATGTTTTTTAATTTGAGTGGTACTGGTAGGAATTCGCAGGACATTCAAGTCATTATCTCACGTCTGTAAAACATAAAGAAGTTGTCCCAGATAATAGGCTATATCGCATGTGAGGGTCCTTCAGGTGACGGATCGTTTATAGCCTTTTCCCACAGCAGCTAGAATAATTACCTTTATCATTTTGATGGCGGATTGTAATCCAGAAAGGATTATGTGTTTATAAAATACATGTGATTTAAAATTATATTCCAGTTTTAAATGTGCATCTGATAGCCTTCATGAGATTACACAAGTTTTGTATTTTAAATAGAACCAGTTCTAAGGAAGAATAATTTGCTTTTTGGGTTAAAGTCCGCATGAACCGGAAGTTGCTGCCGACTTTATTTCAGTGTAGTGACGTATTTCCAGCTAAAACTGAATATTGAATAGAAGGCATGGTCTCTGTCTCTCACTCATAGCAATCTAACGATTGGAGGGGTGTGTTTAAGGATATTCTGCCCAAGCCGTCAAACTGACGTCATCAGAGAAGGAATGCTATTCCAGAGCGGAAGCAAATGTTCAGATTTTGATTAAAGATTACCAAGACAAAACATTTTTTTCAAAGTGAACACTTTTCCACTTTGAAACAGTCCATTTTAAATGAGCCTTGGCCCACAGGACACGACGGCGCTTCTGGACCATGTTTACATATGGCTTCTTTTTTGCATGATAGAGCTTTAGTTGGCATCTGCAGATGGCACGGCGGATTGTGTTTACCGACAGTGGTTTCTGGAAGTATTCCTGGGCCCATTTAGTAATGTCAATGACAGAATCATGCTGATGAGTGATGCAGTGTCGTCTGAGGGCCCGAAGACCACGGGCATCCAACAAAGGTCTTCGACCTTGTCCCTTACGCACAGAGATTTCTCCAGTTTCTCTGAATACGTTTCTCTGAATACAACATTTCCGGAATTCGGGTTGTACTTGTTCAGATGACAATATTCTTATTTGGGCCATACTTCCTAGTGTAACTGTCGTAGGCCAGTAAGAGCTGTTGCGTGTAAACCTCACTCCCCTGATCTCAAAAAGAGGCGCTCTAGCGACTGACGCTAGAGGCCGTGGACTTTAGCTTCCTTGTTAGAGCGTCCGCCTCCCACGCCGGAGACCGCGGTTCGAATCCCACTCGGAGCGAGGCGAAGTATAACCGGTTACACTAGACGTAGCTAGAATCTGTGATTCCTAAGTACAGTATCCACACTGGTGCGGTGACTGACAGCCACACATACCCCTCAAAACATTAGATTCATCCGTGCTGGAGCCATGCCATGATCATCTAGTCTTCTCTCAGTGAATATTTAGAGTGTTTATTTAAAACTCTCGCTCTGTGTGTGTGTGTGTTTGTGTGTGTGTAGATATGCAGACCTGGAGCAGAATCCGGATCCATTGGTGGAGCGGGTCAGTGTGTATGGAAACGCCTCCCTTGTTATGCCCGCCTTTGCCTACACCTTCTGCACTGGACTGTCAATCAGAGCTCTTAATGCCCTCTATCCAACCAAACCTCAGCAGCCGGTGGCGTTCTTCAGCCCGTATTACCTGCAGACACTGGACCGTTTCTGGAAGGGGCGTGGTCTGAAGTCAATCCGCCTATCCTCTGGGTTTATGTTAATTAGCACGGCACTGGAACTGTGTGAGCATGTGCATGTTTACGGATTCTGGCCATTTGACACCGACCTGCAGAACAATCCAGTTCCATATCATTATTACGACCTGAGAAGACCGAGCAAACGCATGCACAAAATGCCGGAGGAGTTTGTGCGGCTTCTACAGCTCCACAGCCAGGGGGCGCTAACACTGCACCTGAAGCCCTGCTCCTCAGACGCAAGCTGACATCTGCACGCATAATAAAATATATTGATTATAAAAAATAATAAATTATTCAAAGATCATTATTTTGTGTATTGGGTGTAATAGATTGTTAGCATGCTTTAATGTTCAAAAAACACATTATTTGTCACATACTTTACATTGTTCTAGCTCCTCTTTCTAAAACGCACTGATCTCTACAAAGCCCCTCCTTCCAAAAAGCTCAATGTGCTCTGATTGGCCAGCAGACCCAGTGCATAGAGACAGAGCGACACGTCATAATCTGAAAACCATACCCACCGGGGGGAAAACAATCCAAACCTCTCCATTGACTTTGAGGGAAGCTGCCTCCTTGCCATCTCTGACTTATAACAAAAAAACAGAACAATGTCTAAAAGCTGCTGTGTGACAAGGTGTACAGCAAATAATCTAAAAAAAACAAAAACCCTTTTTAGCTTGTTTACTGTACACCTATATATGATACACTGAGGTGCGAATAGTATCTGTCACTGTTTATAAGTATAAATAGCCACTAATTACTATTTACACTTATTGCAAAGATGCTGTAGTGTAAATAGAATGGCTATTTTCACTTAGTGTAAACAGCACATCGCTAAAAATGCTGCTGTTGTCACTTAGTGTAAATAGAATATATAAATTCTTTCACTTAGTGTAAATAGCCGCTGGTCTAAACTAAAACCATACGGCATTGCCATTAATGGCTGGACAGATGGTTACAGTCGTTTCGTTCTATGGATGAACTATCATCGATCCCATAGTAATAGCCAGTTTTTCTCTAAAACAACAACGTTTTCTTGTAATTTAATGAGTTTATTCTCAACATTTCATTTCGACATTTTTTTTCTCAATTTTAATCTTGCATTATAAGGACTTTAATATCGAGATGGTATTATTATTATTTTTTTATTATTGCTTGGCCCTAATCATCTTCCGTAGATGAAAGTCCATTTTATCATGCAGTGAAAAATATTCCAGAGCAAAGAGGACACAGACAACGTGCCAACAGACAAGACAGAGCAGGTTAGTTTTGATATGAAACAAAGTCTCAGTTTTCATTCTTTAAGTTTTGATATGAAATGCAAATGCTTTGAGCTGATTAATGTGGCGTGATGGACTGCCACGCGTCAGTTCAAGCGGCACATACTGATAAGCTTCCTCTTTACTACACAAAATAAACATGAATGAACATATGAGGGCATGTTAAAAGAAACAGTACGACTTACTGAAATGTATTGTGTCTCCTATAATCACTCGATCAGTGTTTCAAACACGGAAATACTTCAATAAAACAGCTTGTAAACAATGTCACATAACATTACATTTTCAGTGTCCATAAACTCCATGGTTAATTTGTGGTTACCATGGTTTAACTATAGTAACCATGTTTTTATGGTTTTATTTGTAGTATAACCATGGTTAATTTTCATAAGGGATGCAAGTGTACAAATCAGTTGTTAATTTTAACCACTGAGAAGGACTTTATATATTATAATTTCCTTGTGAAAAATTAACATTCACTATATATGTCCAAATGAATCGATATTGAATAGCAAGCTTATGAATAATAATTCCCTGGCAGGAATAAATCTCACTCCAAGCTGAACTCAAAAGTTGGTAGTGCTGTTTGAAGTACGTTTACGTTTCAGGTTTCCTGAACATTTTTTTGATGAAAATCACTGTATAAGATCATTATGGATCTTTATGGAAATATTTGTGCTAGTAATACACACAGTTCAGTCACAGTAGGAATGTATATAATGTGGGGTAAAGTGAAGTAATCAGCAATCATAGGATTCATTCATGCTTTTTTGATGCCAGGTTGGGGTTATATACAAATTTTCTGTCAGTCTACGGACCCCCTGAATTAGTCTTGGGTGGGTTAAAGGTAGACTTAAGATATTGTGTTTGCAGGGGTGTTATTATGACTCTTTTGCTCAAGCTGGTTTATACAGGCCCCATAAACAAACAATAGTTTCTTAGAAATGTTGCGACAAAGGAAGATTGGCATTGCTTAATGTAAGGTTGATGTGATGCAACAACAAATTTTACGAGGTGGCAATAGAATTAAAGGTGTTTTAAATAACTGTAAGACATTTAAATATCTCCATATTAGACAAAAAATGTGATGATGGCAGATTAACTCATACAAAGACTTTGATTTGTGCACCATTTTTCATGCAAGAATAAAAAATGCCCAAAAAATGAACATCCTTCCTCTATTCTTTTATGATCCCTTTACCTCCACCTGTTGGTTATTGGAAGAAACTCAATTCAGTAATTTCTTGTTACATCTTACTGTTTGCATTTTACAGTGCAGCATAACAGGTGTGGGTTGGTCTTCCCAAACTTTAATTTATACGCTGACTCCTTTACGTTACATGCATCGTCAGTCTGGTTTAAATCTGACGTGCCTCTTCATGGTGGGCTATTGAAGAGTCTCTTGTTTCCACACATGATATGCAAACTTCATTTTGGCCCTATCATAACACTTTATTTCCACTTAGAGAATGGTGATTAGAAAGATAGAGCCAAACTTTTAAATGTAAATTGTTTAGGTGATATTTATGATGCCAAAGGCCTGAAATCATTTTAGGATATTAATACCACTTTTAGGAACATCTCTTTTTTTATGTATCGTCACATTAGGTCTGCACTTCGTGCATATGAAGTGCAGACCTCTGGTGGTTGAGGAGTGACCCCCCCACATGATTGTAAAAGCGCTTTGGGTGTATGGCAATACACAATAAAGCGCTATATAAATGCATCATTCATTCATTCATATGGAGTTGAATGCCTCAACTGTTCATTCATCTCTCTGCAGTATCTTATACAAAGCATAGCTTGGGAGACAATTTTATTATCCTTAAAAAATACAAATCATCAGATGATCCATTGGAAACTACTTCATAGTTTCTATCTGCCTCCTTTACACTTGGCACATGTTTTTCTGGGAATGTCAGGCATTTTGGCCCCAGCTTGCTCATGACCAGTGTTGGGCTCGTTAGTCAAAAAAATTGTAATTTATTACTAGTTAGTTACTGCTTTCTAAAGTAATAATATTTCTTTACTTATTACTTTCTGTCAACAGTAATTAGTTACACTACTAGTCACATTTCTTCCTTTGTTGTACATATAATTCAGAGAAGTTACTTAAAAGGAAAAGTTCTGGAGTCAAAACATATCTTACAAGAATGATATGTCATGAGCAGTGTTGGGCAGTAACTAGTGTCTAGTAACTAGTTAGTTACTAGTTAGTTACATATCTACCATTACATACAAAACTGAACTATTTTAGGGTAGTTGACATATCAATGTGTCCTATGGTGTGACAGAAAAATTTAAAAATAAAATAATATAACCTCTAACATTGAAGATAAACCTCTCTCATACTATTTGTAACGCTAATAATGAAGATACATTTTTCACATGTTATTTGTATGTTAAGGTTTTTTTTCAACATTTTTGCTATGTCACACCATAGGACACAGTCCAATTTTTATTTGTCAACTACCCTTTAATAGCTGAAGCAGTAGTATAAGCTGTTTTGGGAGAAGGGGAAAGAAAAGACGGGCTCGGGTCGGACTCGTTGCCGGAAATTCTGATAAGCTGTCGGACACAGGGCTAGGGCCTGAGCGTCTTGGGCCAGGGCCGGTCTAGGGCCTATATTTGAGGCCCGTGCAGGGCTCTAGACTGCATGGTGAGTCACTGATTGAAATGAGTCTCTTGAATACAACATGCATGTGTGTGTAACGGCGTGTGTTATTATGAGGGGTGAATATCCTCACTAATATAATGAAAGATCTCAGAATTCTCTTGTGAGGATATTTGAGGTGGTCCTCACTATTTGAAAGACTCATAAATGGATTAAATCATGTTTACTGATGCCAACAGGTGTGAGTGTTAGGTAGGTTAAGGGGTGGGTTTGGACATTGGCAAATCTCAGTTGGTAACTCTTTAGTTTAGGGACCAATTCTCACTATTTACTAGTTGCTTATTAACATGCATATTTGTACTTACATAGCACATAATGGCTTATTCTGCATGACCATGTGTTAGATCCCTTAATCCCTTAAACTTCTTACAAACTATCTTACTAACTAATTATAAGCAGCAAACCTAGTATAGGCCACAGAAGGCCGCGCATGTCAATTAATGTCAAGCTACCTAACCAAACAGTTGAGATGGCTATAGCACTACGTCTTTCTAGCTAGTCGTCAACCCCACAGGTGCATAAGGTAGCTAAAGTTTTCTCTCGTGTGTGTCTGTCTGTCAGGGTTGTGCAAAAACTATGACTGATTTTCACAAAACTCAGTGGAGGGGTGTAGCATGGGTCGAGGAAGAACACAGTAAATTCTGACCATTATCTGTCCAGTGGAACCACCTAGCCATGACCGATTCAGAAGGTTTTTACCCTGCAAATGTGTAATGTGTGTCTCTGTCAACGCTCCATTCACATGTGTGTGTGTCTGTTTGGACTGATAAAGGTGGTACATGATCTTGGTAAGCAATTTGACAACATTGTAGTGCATTGTAAAAAATTATGTCACACTTTATTTTAAGGTGTCCTTGTTACAGTATACATTTAAGCACTGAGTAATATTAATTAACTACATGTACTTACTCTATGGTTAGGATTAGGGTTTGGCTTGTGGTTTGACAGAAACGTTGATTCATGCGTTCATGACCTCAAGGCTAGATTATTGTAATGCTTTGTTGGGTGGTTGTTCTGCATGCTTAATAAACAAATTACAGATGGTTCAAAAGCAGCTAGAGTTCTTACTAGAACCAGAAGTATGAGCACATTAGCCCGGTTCTGTCAACACTGCACTGGCTCCCTACTAAACATCGTATAGATTTTAAGATCTTGTTCATTACTTATAAAGCCCTGAATGGTTTAGCTCCTCAGTACTTGAGCGAGCTCTTATCACATTATAGTCCTTCACGTCCGCTGCGTTCTCAAAACTCTGGCCATTTGATAATACCTAGAATATCAAAATCAACTGCGGGCGGCAGATCTTTTTCCTATTTAGCGCCCAAACTCTGGAACAATCTACCAAACACTGTTCGGGAGGCAGACACACACTGTCAGTTTAAATCTAGATTAAAGGTCCATCTCTTTAAACACACTTACACATTTATATTATTCAAATCCGTTAAAGCATTGATAGGCTGCATTAATTAAATTCATTCAATTCAAGTTTATTTGTATAGCGCTTTTCACGATACAAATCGTTGCAAAGCAGCTTTACAGAAAATTTTAAGTTTCTATATTATATTTAGGAGTAGGTTATTGGTGGTGACTTCGGCAGAAATGTACAGTAAGAATCATGCAGTTAGTTACAAATTGCATGTAATCAAACAGACGGTGAACACTATTAACTGCAATGATTATATGTTGCAATTAAACGTTGCGATTAAGCAAAATTTGGTAGTTTTATATGTTGTTCCAGGGTAAGCATCATCTGAGGTCTTCTGGGGGGTTGGCATCATCTCTTCTCAGGTGTTCGGTCATCTCAGATCTTCATAAGGGTTGGATCCAGACTGAAGTTTGTGTAGTTCCTAGTTGCCTCGGGATGAAAGAACCGTGGCAGAAACAGAGAAGCAAATAGAGACAAATATAGCGTATCTGCTGTTCCAACCAAGCAAAGATGATGTGTTCAACCCAAGCAAAAGAATGAAAATGTGCATTTAATCAGATATTGTCACAAATCCTGGTCATGAACTTCGGTTCACTCACCACTAGAGGTCACTCTCCCATCACATGGACTTTCACACCACACAGTTACAGATCACTCATAGACTGCATTTCCCATCATCCACTGCACCAACACAGCTGTTCACAATGATCACGCTTGCACCTGTTTTCCATCTCACAATCACCATCACCCAATCACACACACACACACACACACACACACTACATAAGCCCTGGACTTTCTCCCACTCACTGCCGAGTATTGTTTAGCCCAGCTACTTACCAAGCGTTCCCAAGTTTCCTAGTTAGATTCCCTGTGTTCTGATTCCTGCCCGTGCTCCTGGATTATTCTCTCTGCCTAGCCCTCTGGATATTGTATGCTGATCGTTGACCCACGCTTGCTCTATGGACTGCTCTGTGTTTTGCCCCTGCCATACCTGTTTGCCGTGTACTGACCCTGCCTGTGTTTTGACCATGTTTAATAATAAAGCCTTGCAAATGGATCCTCTCGTCTCACGTCTCGTCAACCCCATAACAGATATAGCTGAAGTACAAAGCTATGAGATACATTATGTGAATGCTTGGCTAAAAAGATGTCTTTAATCAAGATTTAAACAGAGAGAGTGTGTCTGAACCCACAAACGTTATCAGGAAGGTTATTCCAGAGTTTGGGAGCCAAATGTGAAAAAGCTCTACCTCCTTTAGTGGACTTTGCTATCCTAGGTACTACCAAGAGTTTTGCAACCTTAGGGAGCGTGATGGATTGTAGCATGATAGAAGACTAGTTAGGTACGCAGGAGCTAAACCATTTAGGGCCTTATAAGTAAGTAGTAACATTTTGTAACTGATGTGGAACTTAATAGGTAGACCGAAAAATTGCGGTAATATGATCATACTTCACATAACACCCGGTGTACTTGTTACATCATAAGAAAAATGGCATCTACGATAATATTAGTCTGTCTCATTCTTATTCCAAGGTCACCATAGCCACCAGATCGAGACTGTATCCAGATCAGATGGTCACTGCAGTCACCCGGATCCAGTCCGAATCCAGATCAGATGGTGGATCAGCACCTAGAGACGACCTCTACAGCCCTGAATGTCAACGGAGACCAGGACACCTAGATGAGCCCCAGAGACAGATCCCCAGTGAAGACCTTGTCTCCTAGACGGCCATCAGGACAAGACCACAGGAACCAGATGAGTCCGCTGCACAATCTGATGGAGTTTTGGTTCCTTGCCGCTGCTTAGTTGGGGACACTTAATTTCCAGTGATATTATCAACTTCATTACATAGAACTGAACTGAACTGAGCTGGACGATGAAATCACTGAATCAATGATTAACTGACTTTAACTGAAAATTGAGTGTTTACTATTGTCCTTTTGCATTATTACACACTATTTTCCTATTTAATACTGTAAAGCTGCTTTGACACATTATGCATTGTTGACTTGACTTGACTTGCATTTAATTATGCATCATTTATTGTTATCATAGTAGTAAGTACATGGACACCTTAAAATAAAGTGTTACCAAAAATGATATGAGCTATCTACTTATGAGCTAAAAATTATGATAACAATATTACACATGATATTTTAGAGTAGTTTTTAAGGCTTGATTTTTTTTAACCCTCTGGGGTCGACAAACATGACAGTAAGTTTTGTGGCATTTTTTCCTGAGAACACAGAAAATAACTTATATTACTCTGACATTTTTGATCGTATAGATAATAGCAAAACATCACTCAAGTCTGTAAAGGGTTTTATGCATGAACACTCACGATATCAACAAAATATTGTGCTTGTGTAAAATAAAGAAAACGAACATGGTGCGCCTTCTCAGTCTCCGCAAATATTTTTCTGAAACGCGTCATCAACATACTTTAAAGAACTTGAACTTTTCTGTTTTGCTAATCCTTTTTTGGATTGCTCCTTATGAAATATATACATATTCTGAGATACTGGATGTTTGACATCAAAATTAAAACAAAACACTTTTGAAATGTTTTACTTTACATGTAATAAATCTAGAATATGTTAATGTTTCACTTTTTCACAATATTACATTTTTTTGAGATGCACCTGTATATTTATATATATATATTATTTAATTTGTATTTTTGATTAATATATTCATTCATTTGCTTGTAATTAATAATTAGACTGTTTACGTTCCTTCAGTAAGCTTGAGAATGTTTTACTTACATTGGTATTAGTTTTTGAACATTTTGAATTTATTTATTTTTTTAAACGTGGTGGCAGCTTTTAGCTTCAAAGAAAAATAATTTAAAATATATCTTTGCAGCAATATTTTTGTGGGTCCAAAAACACCTTACGTGTGTATTATTTGCTAATTATTCAATGGCCCGTTGTCAATTATTCCTTACACTGAAAAAAATGCTAAATTTTAAGGTAAGTGGTTGCAATAAATTTATTTTAGCTACATTTAAATAAACAATTTTTTTTTGAAAGTTAGTCAACTAAATTTGTTTATTTAAATGTAGCTAAAATAAATTTATTGCAACCAATTACCTTAAAAAAATAGGAAATTCAATGAATAATTTTTTTCAGTGTATGTCACGGTTGTGGTGCGGGAAAGACAGCAGGTGAGTACAAAACGTTCTTCGTTTTAATAACTCAATAACCAAATCAAAGTACACAGGGAAACACAACATAAATAGACAAGTGAACGGACCAAGACTCAGGGAGAACGAAGGACTTATAAACACTGGGGATAACTAATAATTAATCACACACACCTGGAACTAATGAACTAATAAACCAAAACGAGGACAGGAACAGGAACAAACCAAATATGGGCACGAGAGGATGGGAAACACAAGACACGGGGAACACAGGTCTGACAGTGTACATAATGAAAATGACTAACTATAAATGCATTCAAAAATAAAACAATTGTGAGTTATGGAAAGTACATATAGGGCTTTTATACACAGTGTGTGCCATTGTAGCCTCATTTTCATCCAAGAAAAATTCAAAATGCCAAATACCTCGACTAAGGTTAACCATTTATCATATAAAACCCTAAACACACACAGCCACAATCAGAGATAAGAGGTGTATTTTCTGCCCATTCACAAAGCTGCCCCCCCCACCCTTGAGTTCATACATTTACACGAGTTAAAGTCAAAGTTCACATTCTTACAACTGCTTCACTCTGAAATATGTCACAATAGTCAAGTCAGCCATGACTTTGAGTTTACTGAGCAGGACACTAGTTATATGGCAAGATGCAATAGAGGTTTGCATTTGTTACATTTAAATTGACATTACCTTTTTCTAGTTGTAAAGGTTAAAACAAGATTAAGTTTCCAAGTTTCATTGGACTCGATCTCGGCCCTTTTGGACTTGACTTAGGCGGACTCGAACCCAACACTACCGTTAAGAGACAAGCTAATCACGCACAAGTTAGTGCATTAAAAGCTCACCAAAATAAAGTATTTGAACCTTATGATTAAATATAAAATGTGGCGAAAAACTGCAAAACGTGTCTACCACCATCTTCCACTAGCCTGGCTTTTTCACTGACAAAATTGCACAACACAAATTACAAAGTATATAACATATGACCTGTTTTACAAGTCAGCAGGTTTTGTGAGGGGTGGTGTAATGCAGGTGTGTGTGTGTCAACTTAAACCCCTTTCTCTCTGTCTCTCACTGTCTCTCTCTCTCACACACACACACACACACACACTCAAACGCTCTCGTTCGTGTGTTTCTCTGATGGCATTGGCGTTTCTCCGATGGATCTTCCAGCTGCTGACGGTCCTGATCGTCTTTCAGGGTGTGTGTGTGATGTTTTATTACACACCCAATACACACTCCTCCAGGTGAACATTT
The DNA here is from genome assembly GCA_023376895.1 of Aspiorhynchus laticeps. NCBI lineage: Eukaryota > Metazoa > Chordata > Actinopteri > Cypriniformes > Cyprinidae > Aspiorhynchus > Aspiorhynchus laticeps. Next base: position 33,768,007 of record CM041816.1, on the reverse strand, counting down.
TCATATTTAAGTATTTCTTTGTAATTATTGCCAATTTAAATGAGACTCGCTGTTGCTGTTTTTTTTAAAGCCTGTTGTAAAGTCTAAGACTCATAGTTTCTAAGGCTTAATAAATGAGCTGATAATGGACTGTTCTCTTAATAGTTGAATAGCCTGCATTATTACTAACAACATTGTGCTTGCTGTCAGGAGGTTGTTAGATAGTTTTTTATTGGAGTCTAAGAAATACAGGTATATTGTTGTTTAAATGTCATTTTTAGGTTGACAGAAATGTTTTGTATGTAATAGATTGATTTGTTCAGGACTGGAGCGTCAGAGATAAGATGTTCAGCAGCACTTCGTAAAGATTGTACGCAGGTTTTTCGTTCTTTAGAGCTCTGATTCATTTCTGGAGTCCTTCAGTTTACTGCCGTAAAATTGTTTAAACCGCTTGTATTACTGTACAAATAAATTTGTAAAATGTGCAAGTTAAATCCAGTTTATTTGACATTCATCACTTAATGGGAACGTCCAGCAAAACGTTATTTTTGTTAGTTGGGTGTATATTACATATCGGTTTACTTAGCATACTGAATATGTGTGTAAAGTTAGACATACTTACAGTAGGACTACAGTATATACCAACATTATATAGAGAGCTGGAAGATAATTTTGTTCAGATACTCAAACTGAACAAAAATATGATTTTGCTGCAGATACTGATATTTACAGCGGTGGCCAAAATGATTATAACACTAGTATTTTCAGCTAAAAATGGTTTTAAGTCAGTTATTTCTATCTTTTGCTGTAGTGTGTCAGTAGGAAATATCAGTTTACATATCCAAACAATCAGTGATATGTTTGTCTGATCTGATCATCATCAGTCTGTCTGGAGTCACATGAAGAAACAGAACAAACTGAGACTAAATCCAGAAGAACTGTGTCTCAAGACGCTTCAAGAAACCTCCTGAGAAACTCTGCTCACACACACACACACACACACACACACACACTCACTCACACACACACACACACACACACACACACACACACACACACACACACACACACACACACTCTCACACACACACACACACACACTCTCTCACACACACACACACACACACACACACACACACTCTCTCACACACACACACACACACACACTCTCACACACACACACACACACACACACACACACACTCTCACACACACACACACACACACACACACACACACACACACACACACACACACACACACACACACACACACACACACTCACTCACACACACACACACACACACACACACACACACACATGTTCGTTTTTGTGAAAAGTGGGGACTCTCCATAGGCGTAATGGTTTTTATACTGAACAAACTGTGTGTGCTATTGCCCTACACCTACCCTACACCTAAACTTAGCCCTCACAGGAGACTGTGTGCATTTCTACTTTCCCCAAAAAAACCTCACCCTGTATGATTTATAAGCGTTTTGAAAAGTGGGGACATGGGTCAATGTCCTGAAAAGTCACCTTCACCTTGTAATACCTGTGTCATACCTGTGTCATTATACACATTTATGTCCTGATTTGTCACAAAAACGCGTACACACTCACACACTCACACACACACACACACACACACACACACACACACACACACACACACACACACACACACACACACACACACACATCTTAAAGATTACACTAAAAGAGCCTTTACTGGATAAAACACTCAATCAGAGACAGAAGACATGAGGAGATTGAGTTTGAAACAGGTTTAACAGCAAAGTTTGATCATGTCCATCATTTAGAAATGTGTATCAAATATGTTCTAGGGTTAATGAGCAGCAGTAATAAACTGAATGTTTTCTTTCAGAGATGGGACGATGGACGCGCTTCAGCTGCTGCGCTGCGCTAAACTCAGACACAAGTTTTCCATCATTAAACCGGCCAAAAGGTGCGTGAGAATCAAGATCAAGCAGCTTCTGTCTCAGAGGACTGATCACTTAAATGTGTTTGTTTGCTTCTCAGTATAAAACTGGAGCGTTTCACGCAGGAGCTGTCAGATCTCATGAGCTGCCCGTACAAATCAAACTCAACCGAGCGTGAGCTGAACAGGTGCGTGTGTGTTTTACTGCCTTTGGCAGATGCTTTTGTCCAAACTGATGTATTGAGGTGTTGATGAGTGATTGTGTTGATGTAAGTATGCAGAAACATCTTGATGGTGCACATTCTTTTGATATCTTCAGCTCTCAGTGAAGTTGTGGTTATTAAGAAATGCTTTCATGTCAAATTTTAAAGAGAGCATCTCATATGCAAATTCACTTGACATTTTAAGATAAGATCTGATGCAGATTCAGTATTTATATAACTGCACAACTTGTAAGATTCATAATCCTGCACAAAATTCAATTCATCACTTTTAAAAATAAAGGTTATGTATTGGTATTGATGGTTCCTTGAAAAAGCTTTAAAATCCAAGGAATATTTTCATGCTTTTAATAGTGAAAATATTCTTTACACCAAGAAATAAAGTGGTTATTTTAAGAAATATTCACTGAAAGGTTCTTTAAGGAACCAAAAATGGTTCTTCAATGGTATCAACCTGTATTTTTAAGTGTAAGACAAAAAATTAAATGTTTATAATTATTATTAATACAAGGGTTTCAAAGACAATTTTATCCTGACTTTGAATATTTTCCAAAAAATATCATGTCAAAACATAATGTCATTATTGTTTACCCTTACGAAAAAAAATATTTTTCATATATCCATAATCAATAAATTCTCTTATGCAAAGAAATTAAATTCCATCATATTAGATGATTTAACTGTATATTGAAAATGCACATAATAATGTGTTGTGTTAATATATTACAGTATATTGAATAACACATAAGGAATTGCTGCTTGCCATGTATTGAAAAACCTGTAAGATATATATTTATTTATACATCATGATACACATAACACACTTTATATCCAGTAATACTTAACATATAGATGTACATGTGATAAGATATGCTACTGCATGTGTAAAATATTCAACTCATGCAGTATATACCAAATATACATTTTATATTTATTTACATTATGTATATTTCATATCCTCCTGAGACACCCCCCCCCCCCCCCCAAAAAAAAGCTTTGTGAATTTAGTATTTTTTCATGTCATTACATTGTTTAGAGCATAAGAAGAAAATGGAAAAAAAATTTTTAGAAAAATTATATTTTATTCATATTTTATTCGATGTCCCCTGTAGAGGACACTAGACATGAATAGACATCAAAAAGGCAAAAACAATGGGATTTTTTTTTTTACATCACCAATCAATTTTTAGGTTTCAGTATTTTTTTATACTAAACTTTGCTTAAGGATGATTCTCAACTATGTTATAAAATATATAACAAAATGATTTGATATACAATTTTGTTTTATGCAATATGTGTGTAAAAATGTCCATAAACTGGTTTTCCCATTAAACACAGTGTATCGATACTGTATCTAATTTGCATATTAATGTGTTGCTGTTGGGACAGCATGTTGAAAAAATAATTATCATAATGGGAGTAATAATTGACCAGATTTTCATAATAATATCTAATATTTCATAAGAAAATTTATATATAATATATTTTCCTATTCAATTGTTATGTCTCCCAAAATGTGTAATAAACTTGTTTTTAGTCCTGGACGTGTATGAAATTATGTCCTGTTTCATAACAGCAAGTCATATTTGATATTGAAAACGCATAACATTTTCCTGAGATGTTGCTTTATGACAAACAATTTGAAAATTATTTAGATTTAAATGACAATTACAAAATATAATCATATTTCCATAAGGATGTAAAATTTTTCACTAAATTACATTTATCCATTTTTAAAGACCTAGTAGAGGGTGTGTTCATAGTGAAACATCCAATCATTTAATATCTCTATAAAGCTCTGAATGTGCTCTGTACTGTACATCTAGACTTCTACCGTCTCAGAGAAATACACTACAATATACTGTCCACTACAGAGACAACAACTCCATATCTGTGTCTCAGGAGGTTATACAGCTAGTCAAGCACACCTGCATGTACTGAAGTGTTTAGCAGAGAGTGTAAGAGTCAAAGCCATTACTTTTTAATTAAAGTAACATATAATCTTAATGGTTTTCAGCCCATCCTAACCACAGACTCTACTCTTCAGCACAAAAGACAAACCAGAAACCTGTTTAAATTCCAAAATAATGCAACGTTTAATACTAACAGATCTCCCCTGATATTAATAATGAAATAATCTTTCATTTTAACATTTGCTCTCCTTTAACAGTCAGAAGCAAAGCTGTCACTGTGTTTCATGAGCTTTTAAAATATCTCTTAATGCTGAGATCAGTCATTTTAACATTGATGACACTGATAAAGCTTCTAATGTAAAATGAACTCTGTTTCTTTCTCTCTGTGTGTTTATGACAGAATGAGGATGCAGTTTTGCTGTAACGCCACAGGAACGTTACTCCTCACCAAACAAAACACAGCCGTCAATCAGACCATCCCATACGAGACAGACACAATGAGCACATTCACAATGAACGACACCCTACACAGCATGCTGCCTGAGTGTGTGTGTGTGTGTGTGTGTGTGTGTAATGAATCTGTTTGATTATGTGTTTGTTGACACTGACATACACTATATTGCCAAAAGTATTGGCACCCCTTCTAATGAACAGGTTTGACTACTTTAGTAATTTCTATGAGTACAAATCTTAATGATAAAGCATATAATGATATTCTAGGAAATTGTGTGCTTCTAATATTATAGCAACAGTTTGGACTCTTTTCTATTCTAACATGACAATGTCTCTGTGTATAAGACAAGGTTCAAAAAGAAAATGATTGATTGAGTCAGTGTGGAAGAACTTGACTGGTCTGCATAAAACCAAGTCCTAATCCCAGTTTAACACCTCTGGTGTGACTGTAAATGCAGACCTTGAGACAAAAACTCATCACCAAACACCAATGACTTGTACATACACTATATAGACAAAAGTATTGGCACCCCTTCTAATGAACAGGTTTGACTACTTTAGTCATTTCTATGAGTATAAATCTTAATGTTAAAGCATATAATGATATTCTAGGAAATTGTGTGCTTCTAATATTATAGCAACAGTTTGGACTCTTTTCTATTCTAACATGACAATGTCTCTGTGTATAAGACAAGGTTCAAAAAGACATGATTGATCATTACGTCATGACCACGTATCACAGAACAGGCGAGCATTTGTGTTTATAAAGCATATAATATATTTGTATTTTAAATGAGCGATGGTTTGGCTAGATAAGACTCTTATTCATCGTCTGGTATTGTTTATAGCTCTTTGAAGCTGCACTTAAACTGTAATTTTGACCGTTTGGAGTCCATTGAAACTAACTACATGGATAAAAATCCTGGAATGTTTTAATTTCTTTTCGACTGAAGAAAGACATGCATAAACATCTTGGATGACATGGGGGTGAGTAAATTATAAGGACATTTTAATTTGATAGTGAACTAATCCTTTATGCCTGGTTCAGACTACATGCTTTTTTTGTCGGTTACGACTGTCACTGTGCCAGATTACATGATATTGGCTCCTAAAATCATGTCTTGAACAATAATCATGTCAGACTACACGGTTCTACCCGATCATTCATCACTTGTCATCTTTAACGATGTGTGTGCTGTCATTGATAGCACGAGACTAGACAGGCGGAGACATGAGTGAACAAACAGTCCCAGGCGGAAATACAGTACACTTGCATAAAGTACTTAAAGTGCTCTATTTCCGCACACTTATTTTGTACTTAATATGCTAAAAATGATTCTTGTACTCAACTGCGCTGTTTTGGGAGACCATGCATATGAATTACAATGTGCTTTTAACATACTATCTCTACACTAAGCACTGTATCGGTCAGTACATTAAATATAACACTAATATAATAACGTCTAGGCCTGAAGCTTTCTTTGGCTGATGATGCACGAGGCAACTTTTTGAGCAATTTTGCTTGTGCACTTTCCCATTGAGAACGGGTAACACATTTCTGGATATTTTAGATCAGTCGTGGGCCTTGTGTCTCACCACATTTCCCAAAGTTGCCCGGCAACATTGCTCAAGAAGTTGCCCCGTGTATCATCAGCCTTCGATTTCTGCTTTCTAAAGACCAGGGTTGGGTATCAAAAACCGGTTCTATTTTAAAACCGGTTCCAAATTTCCAATTTCACAATTCATGCGTTCACATTTTAATGTGATTTAAAATGATTTAAGTGCAGGACGGGCACTTAAAGTGCAGTATGCAGAAAACTACGTCAGTATATCATCACAAACACAGCCATTTATGTCTTAAGTGAACATTAATGGGTGAGAAAGAAAACACTCAACAGAATCAGCTTTATTCGCCAAGTGTGTGCAAACACACGAGGAATTTGTTGTGGTTTTTAAGAAGCTCTTGGTACATACATATAAACATACATACATACATACATACATATAAACATACATATCTGACATGAGAACAGAACATTCAAATAAGCCTTAACAATAATAATAATAATAATAATAATGTGTCTGAATCTGGAACAGAAGATTTATGTACAGATTTGTGCCTTATTTACTCTATATATACAGCTGTATAGAAAATTATGCATACATATTTACATAGTACTAGAGAGAGTAAATCATTTTTAGATCTGTACATGAGCGTTTTCTTTCTTTTTTGTTTTGGAAATTAATTAAAGTTACAGATATTCAGTAAAGATCAGTGAAAGGTTTTCTTTTGGTCTTTAATAATCTATATTTTATTTATGAAAAGAAAACTATGCAGTGTCTTTAAACTTTTAATTACCTTATATTTGCTTCAGTTGTATTTATTTATGCCATTGCTAATTGGTTTGTTTATTACTGACTGTTTACTTGTCTTTAACACTGTAATATTCGCAATTTATATGAGTCTAATTTTTGCTGTGGTGTTTTTGTTAAAAGTATAGCCAAAAGGTCCTCTTGTAGGTCTAAGTGTTCTGTAGGCTGCTGGGTTTTGCTCATGTTATTGAATGCTTTGTAAAAAGACACAGAATAAGTGTTTGTGGGGGTGGTGTATTGTACATTATGATGCCGGGTCGTTGGCTGAAAACTGGTTTTTCAGAGTAGTTGTTTTATTCACTCAGATCTCCTTTGTTAGTCTGTTTCTGGCCTGGTTATACAAGATTTAAAGACGTCCCATGTCTTTAAGCATCTTCTTTGGCATGACAAATCTCTTTGAGTTTCCCAGTAAACCGAGGTGACAGGAATGACCTGGTAGGAATGCACATATCCTCACAGAATCTGACATATGATTGCCAGAGGCGTAAAGAGTACCTGAAAACCATACTTGAGTAAAAGTACAGATACCTTACAGTGAAAATTACTCCAATTCCAAAACAACTTGAGTAAAAGTATTACAGTATGATTTTAACAGTACTTAAGTATTTTACTTATACTAAATATAGGCTCAAAGATGCACAAGTCAAAGAGACATGCCAGTCAAAAACTGTGGAGAAGCTGGAGAAAACAGGCAGAAGCAAGGATCTGTGTGCAGGTATATTTTACGAGGTGGCTAATTCGTACGAATTTGTACGAATGACCTACACCTAAACCTACCCGTCACTGGGGTTTAGACAAATCATACTAAATCATACGAGTGAGGTCGTACGAATTAGCCACCTCGTAAAATCTGTACGAATTGCCGTGAGATTGCATTGGAATGGTGGGCAAACAGACAATTCAACAACTCACAAAGAGCTAAAGAAACACTAGGGCTGTGTATACAGTATACAGGAGGCTAACAAGCTGAACAAGATAAGATACAAACTGACTACAAACACCACGGGAGACAAGAAGTGACATAAAAGTCCAAGACAAGGCACAGAAAATGCAACAAAAACAAGAAAGAGCTGATTTGTGAGGAGAGCAAACCAAAATAAAACACCTCAAAATTGAAATAACAAAAACGGAGTGTCTATATACACTAAGTGCAAATAGCTGTCTTGTTGGCAAAGGCTATTTACACTAACTCCACCCACTAATGTGTGATTGAGTTAGTCAACACTAAAACAAGGCGCTGATCCAGCATCAGTTTCAGTGGCGCAGCTGGTAATACACATGCTTTCAGACACCATCGACCCGGGGTTCGAGCCCGCCTTTTGCCGATCTTTTTTTCTCCCTTTTCAAATCTCATATTGCATCAGAAAGGCATTTATTTTAAATAAATATGAAGGAAATAATCAAAAAGTTCAAAATAAGTGTATCGGGTAGGGTTAGGGTAGGTGCAGGGAGGGCTTTATTGTCCCAATAAGGTGGCATGCATTTAATAATTTGAATTAAAACTATAATTTGCACTCAATAGGTTATTATTGCGTACTGTTTTATAATGTACGACAAAACTGAGGTGCAGATAATTGCCACTATTTGCAAGTATAGTAGTAGTATAAATAGCAGAAAATCTTGCTATTTTAACAGTGTAAATAGAATCAATAGCTATTTGCACTTAATGTAAATAGCATCTTTAAAAAATACTACTATTTTCACTTAGTGTAAATACAATCCATTGCTAAAAAAATATGCTATTTACACTGAGTGCAAATAGCCGCTGCCTAACAAAAAACAATATCCTTCAAAAAGGTCTCTTCAGTGTGACGGATAAATAAAATAATGTTAAGTAAAATTAAAAAGTCAAAGTCTTCTTGCACTGGATGTGCTGGTTTCGGCCTCATTGGCAGCTGCAGTCATGTCCTCATCTCATTTATAAAACACCTGTGATTCACAACTACTTAAGGAGCTCACATTCACGTAAAGTAGCCTTGTTGACAAGTTTGGGTGAGTAAGGGCAAAATACACACAAGATATAGTACTTTCAGTGCCATGTGTTGGGCAGTAACTAGTTACTGTAACTTAGTTACTGTAATAATATTACTTTTTGCAGTAACTAGTAGTGTAACTAATTACTAATAAGATTTCAGTAATAATATTACAGTTACCATCCATAAAACAGCTTAGTTACTTTTGATGCCTCGACCCGCTGATTTAAAATCTAACAATCAAATAATTTCTAGATTTATTGTCATAATTTTCACGACTCATGCATGTGATGAGGTGCAGCAGGCAAGCTTGGAATATGGTTTACATTCAGCAGATAGAAATATTGCATTATATTGATTTTGTCAAGATAAAAGATGATCTGAACACTGTTGTGTGTTACTGTACTCTGGCGTTACATCCCTCTGATCAGCATGTGGTACATTATATTACTATTATTAAAAATCTTTTTGGAAAATTAAACAGTTTCTTACAAACTTATGTGATTTCATAATACATAATGCAATATAATCGTATGGGTAACAGAAATTCCAATTAGCTTCAAGCTACACATGATGATTAATGAGATTAATACAACACTTCTGCTTGAATGTCACTATTAATCAGTGTTTATAATAACTTCTGACTGCGATCCAATGTGTATTTTGGTCAAATGATGAGGCAGAAATATGTTGTTAGTAACATTTATGTGGAAGATACACAGTTACAACTTCTGTGAGGCGTGAAGAAACAATGTAACTAATTACTGTTGCCAGAAAGTAATAAGTAAAGCAACAATATTACATTTGAAAGGAGTAACTAGTAATGAGTAATATATTACATTCTTTGAGAAACTAGCCCAACACTAGTAGTTGGCAATATCACATCTTTTGTAGCATAAATAAACTGGTGCAGAAAAGCTAGGTGCCATGCAAAATGTAATGTGTAACTGCAACACTCATTACAAATGTAGTGAAGTAGAGAGTAAAAGTTGCTAATATCTTTGATACTCGGTACAACTACAAAGTACCCAAAAAGATACTTAAGTACAGTAATTAGTTACATCTACTCAAGTACTATACACCTCTGTTAGCTCATCCAAATCAGTGGCAGCAGCTTCAAAAACTAAATTATTTGCTCAAAATTATAATTGCAATTATTGTTGTCATTGAGAAATTTATGTTTACATTTCAGGTATTGCACTTTCATTAAGCACAAATCATGTGGACTCATACACATAGTTTATTTTACCTTTATCTAGTTCAATTCGATACATCTTTATTTGTATAGCACTTTTCACGATACAAATCGTTGCAAAGCAGCTTCACAGAATATCAAAGTTTCTATATTATATTTAGTATTCAAGTTGATGTCCATATGGCAGAAATGTACAGTAAAAATCATGCAGTTAGTTAATGACATAAGTTGAAAGCAAACGGTGAATACTATTAATAATAATATGTTGCGAGGAAAATTTGGTAGTTTTGTATGTTAGTTCAGGGTTGGCATCATCATCCTTATCTTCATAAGGGCTGGATCCAGACTGAAGCTTGTATAATTACCTCTGGATGTCCATCCCGTGGCAGAAACAGAAGCAAATGTAGAAAAATTAACATAGCTGCTGTTCCAACCAAACAAAAAATGACGTGTACTGATTTATTATTGGCTATTTATTATATAAATTAATTTCAAATACTTAGATAAGATATGCATTCTTTCTACAGAAAATTCCTAGTAATTCCAATCATTCCAAATGTCAATAATGTTTCTCTGTTAAAGCAGCTGTTGTTGAGAAAGTGCATTCATTAAGAAACCACAAAAGCAATATAGTTGAGATCTCATGTCTTTGTCACAGTGTAATTATACATTTAAGAACAGAGTAATATTAATTAACTACATGTACTTACTATATGGTTAGGGTGAGGATTAGGGTTGGTCTTAGGGTTACTTGCATGTAATTATGCATAATTTATTGTTATTATAATAGTAAGTACATGTAACGTGTAACAAAGACACCTTAAAATAAAGTGTTACCGGATACATTTTCCGCCTGGTGTTTAATTTTTAACCATGCATGTGCGCGCTCGCTATACATTACGAAAGCGCCCACAATGATCTAAAAACACGACAAACAAGTAATCTGGAATTTAGAGATCTCCACGTGAGATGTTCGGCTTAAATGAAAGTGTCATTCAGATAAAGTGTAACCATGTCTACTTTTAACAGAGATCTCTGATTTGGGGATTTGAACTCTTGATACCTGGCAACCGCATATAAAAGCTCGCATAGTAGAGGCACATACCGCCAGAGATTGACTTACAATTGGAAGATGAGAGGGTCTGTATTAATTACCATTGGAAAAAACGTAAAGGCTAACTTGGATCACGTGACGCACCTCAGCCAATCATAAAGCGGCCTCTGGTCTCTTTCCCTCTGTACGGCCAATACATGTACTTGCAACATACGTTTTTGGCTAAAGGTTGCAGGGTTGCCTTCCAGTGGCTTTGGTACAGCAGTCCACAATAATATTTTATCAAAAAAAATCATATTTTTGGTATAGTTATATATTTTTATATTTGAATACATTTTAGTCTCGTCTTTTGTTGTCAATGATTTTGCACGTTGATATTGTCACAGTTTGTTTACTGCCCTTATTGTCGTCTCGACATCATCTCGTTTTAGTCATGGGAAAAAAGCTTGTCAACAAACATTTTTAATCATAGTCAACGGAATTAACACTAATTCAGAAATTATGAAAACAAACTCTATGAAAGTGATTTATATTCCTCAATATTTAATATAACAGCAACATTTTATGTATAACACAAAACTCTATAACACAAAATTCTAAGTCAAATCTGAATGGATCAAGCGACTTGCACAGTTTATCACTTGATAGAAGAAACGCAGGTTCACACTGATTTCATGCAGGGCTGGCGGATGTACGATTTCGTTACACATTTAGAGTTTTTGCCTTTTGCAGTTACCGATGTGCTGCATTTTGAAAACCTTATGTAAGGGATGGATGAGATCTCCCTTTGCCGATCGGCCCGCTACTCAACCGGCCCACTGGAAAACAAAAAAAGAACCGGAGGGCAAAAAATTAAGGTTTGCTAGAAGTTTTGATAGACCTGGTATTGCGTGACTCCTAGTTGAGGGTTCAAAGTCATCTTTTATTTCCTGAAGCAAATTAAAAATAACATGGCTTGGCAAATGATATGCTCGGATAATGTGTTCTTCTGGCATTCAAAATAGTTTAAGACATGCTTTATTTGGGCGTTAAATAATGGCGTAAATGTCAGTAATTTGACGAGCACAAATGTTAGTAAAGCGTGATTCATTTTAATACTCTCCTCTCATAAATTTTGCGTCTGAAAGGGAAACTCCTACAAATGCATATTCAATAAGGTCAGGCGCAAAAATAACCGTGTCCACGCCTTTTCAGCGCTAATTCTTCACTGCGCGTATTTAGTAAAACCTGACAGTACAATTTTAACACCAACAGATGGTTTACACTGGCGCAAGCTGTTAGTAAAACTGGCCCAAGATCTTTTGTTTAGGTCCAATCTTCTGTCACATTAGGTGGCTGGAGTAACGAGCGCACAACGATAAAGATACAAATAGATAGTATTTAAGGATAAATCTGCCGGTGGACACTAGGAATCAACAGCCACATATAACATAAATGAGATTAGACCAGGACTGAGGAAAATGTAATTAAACAGGGTTAATTAACAGAACTGAAACAGGTGTGTGGAACTAATTGACAACCAAGGAGACTAACTAGGGAACTCAGGTAACCGGGAACACAGGCGAACAGGAACAGAACACTGAAAACAAAATCAAAACAGAACATAACCCTGACAATATCCAAAGTGATATATATTTTTATGTGTGTGTGTAGGATGTCTCCTGGAGCGGTCGTCGTCTGGGTCGGTGTGCTGTTGTTGGCAGTGGTGGGATTCTGAAGAACAGCAGCTGTGGACGTGAGATTGACAGCGCAGACTTCGTCATACGGTAAACACATCCCATCATGCCTTGCTCTTCAACACTTCCATCAGTGCTCATGCATTCTTCCTGTTAACATGAAGATTTATCTCTCTTTCAGGTTTAATTTGGCGACAATTAATGACAGTGATGTTGGGCTGAAGACGGATCTCATAACCATCAACCCCAGTCAGATTCAGAAAGAGTCAGTGTCCATAAACACAAGTTTAATTAGCATTTATTGAAGCAAGTTCAGATTTGATTTGATCAGATGAGTTCAAGCTCTTAATTAGATGAGTTCTTGTTTTTAATGATTGCTATTTCTAAATAATAATTCTAACAGTTATCATTTGGAAACTAGCTGTAACCAGGTCCTGCTCAAACTGTAAATCTGTACAATGTATACACCTTATGTAGCTTCAGCCCATTTCAGCACTGCGTTCGTTGTGTTCGGTCTTCCGGTTTGTATTTCCATCACGTGAGGTAAGATCTGAGATGGCTGTTCACTGGTTTCACTGGCACATAAGGTGATTTAGCTCATCTGTCAGGGTGTAAAACAAAAACAATGCTTTAAATGGGAACACTGGAGAAGCATTCAGCTACACCCGGTCTAAAAGAAAAAAAATACTATGGAAGTCACTGGAGACCAGCAAAACTTTGGTCACCCACATTCTTCAAAATAATACTCCGGTTACTTGCGTATCCTCGGTTTTCCAAGGGGCCAAAGCTCTGATGCAATGGTGGGTTACCCTGACATAAAACCAGTTCAGGCGCCAGGCATGTGCTTTGAGCCAAAATTGGATGGGCTGCATGTTGTGCAGACCCAAAGGAATCATAGAAGTGGCGGCTGACAAGAGGCCGAGCACCCTCTGGAAAGCCCTGAGGGGATGCAAAGTCCCTACTTTGAACGACGCTACCAATCGCTGAATAGTCAGGGAACGTTCCGGCATATCCCAAGCCCACATTTGGATTGAATTGATAATCGTCCCCAGAAAGACCACTCTTTGTCCGGGAGACAAACAGCTCTTGGCTAAATTGAATTTCAACCCAAGACACTCCAGATGGCTGAGCAACAGCGACCTTCGAGCGATGAGTTCCCATTCTGATCTGGCTAACACCAACCAGTCATCGAGGTAATTGAGAATGCGAATTCCCATCTGTCTTAGAGTTGAAAGAGGTGCGTCCATGGACTTGTGCATGAGGCCAGAGCGTGCATTAAAGTGCATGGGGCCAGAGACAGTCCGAATGGAAGGATGTGTATTGATAGGCCACTCACTTGAATGCGAATCTCAAGAATGGACTGTGGTGGCATGCTATCTGGATGTGAAAGTAAGCGTCCTTCAGATCCACCGATAGAAACCAGTCCTCAGGGCCTATTTGTAGGATTTACTGTGAAACAATTTTCACTCGAAAAAATGGAAAGTAACATTGAATTAAATGTGAAATTTCCAGTTGAAAGACTGAAATAGTATTCTCTTGTAAAACATACTTTTTTACAGTGAAGTCTGCTGTACTTGTATTTCTGCTCATTTGTAAGCATTTAAACATTAAAACAAGCATGTTTATAAATCTGTCTACAGATAAACAGCACTAGTTCTAGTAAACTAAAGCTGCTTTTCCACCGAAATTACCTGGAAGAATTTGTCCCAGGAACTTTTTCCCCCCAGACCTGTTGCTGTCTGCGTTTCCATTAACTCCGTTAATCCAGAAGATTAGGCAAATAGTCTGGGACGGGACGACTCAAGTCCGGTAATTCTGCAAACAGCAGCGTACTTGATAACATCAGTCAGCTCGCCTCGGCTACTGCAATTTTACCTCACTGTATTTTACAATAAGACGAAATATGATATGAAACACCACTGCCTCTTTTCGTTTTCATTTATACATATTAATAGCCGCAGAAATGTAGTTCAGGGAACGTCACAAAATATTATATCAAACAGTATTGCCTCTTTTCATTTTCATTTTAACATATTAATTGAATAAAGACAAAGATTACCTGTTAGATTTACCCAAAATGAATTATATCTTATGTTTAACCACTACAGAGACATCAGAGCCAGCGGGAAATATCAGAAGGAGTAGCTGAAGTTGAGGCTGCTCTCACTGGGTTACATGAGCACTGAGAGCCCGGTGATCGCGTGGTAGTGATGCGCAGGTCGGGGTTTTTTCCAACCCGCAAATAAAGTGACAATTTCTTTACCCACCTCAACCCGACCCGCGGGTTACCCGCGGGGTCCGCGGGTTATGAGACGACCCGCGCATCGTATTGTAACCTTATCAAAGAACCTAATAAAATATGAAAATAGATATTCACAAATATTTAATATAGGCTTAAGGGAATTGCACGCAACATACATGGATTTTTTTAAATTTTGTTTTTAATGACCCGCCCCAACCCGCCCCGCAAATAAAGTGACAATTTCTTTACCCGCCCCAACCCGACCCGCGGGTTACCCACGGGGTCCGCGGGTTATGAGACGACCCGCGCATCACTATCGCGTGGAGCTCACGTCTCCAAAATCAGCGAAGCACATTTTCAAATTGGAGTTGTCTTTATAAATAAACCACAGATTTGAGTTTTAAACAACTACATTCTCGCCTGAAATAATTTTAAAACTACATTTCATGACACATTAACAGTAATATTTAAAAAAAATTATGCGAATATATGGTGATTGAAATGCAATGCTGCGTGAACTCAACCAATCAGTGTGTTCAGCGTCCAAGTCCCGCCCCCGAAAGTTCCGGACCTTTGAAAAAGTACTACCTCGCGAGCAGGGACTTTCTGAGGGGCAAATTTTTACCCGGAACTTTTAACACACCGAGTACCGGCCCAAAGTCCCTAGCTCCTGGAGAAAGTTCCTGCGGTGGAAACGGGGCTTAGTTCTCATAATGTTGCAGAGTTAGACATTTCCACATTAACAATACAGTCATTAGGGATGCACTTTATTTTACAGTACGTGTACTTACAGTGTACCGACCTAAGAAAGTACTGGTAATATAAGGTAACTACATGGGGTAGGGTTAGGTTCAGGGTAAGTACCTAGTTTTTACCTAGTTATTGTAATTACTAAAATAAGAACATAGTATGTACATGAGTAACAGGACTGTAAAATAAAGTGCTACCATCATTAGTCACAATCTAACAGTCATGAAGCATGCTCATGGTGCCAACACTACTCAAATATTAACATACTAATTCAAAATGTTCAAAATTTCTGTTTGTTGACATTAATATTAATCAAGATTACTATATGCTATAAACATTTAACATTAAAACAATGAACATTTTCACTGTGCTTGATTATCTAGTGCTCTGTCAGTAGATGTTTAGAGTGTTTATTAGAAACTCTGTCTGTGTGTGTAGATATGCAGACCTGGAGCAGAATCCGGATCCGTTGGTGGAGCGGGTCAGTGTGTATGGAAACACCTCTCTTGCTATGCCCGCCTTTGCCTACACCTTCTGCACTGGACTGTCAATCAGAGCTCTTAATGCCCTCTATCCAACCAGACCTCAGCAGCAGGTGGCGTTCTTCAGCCCGTATTACCTGCAGACACTGGACCGTTTCTGGAAGGGGCGTGGTCTGAAGTCGATCCGCCTCTCCACTGGGTTTATGTTAATTAGCACGGCGCTGGAACTGTGTGAAGATGTGCATGTTTACGGATTCTGGCCATTCGACACCGACTTGCATGATAATCCCGTTCCGTACCATTATTACGACTTGAGAAGACCGAGCAAACGCATGCACAAAATGCCGGAGGAGTTTGTGCGTCTTCTGCAGCTCCACAGCCAGGGGGCGCTAACACTGCACCTGAAGCCCTGCTCCTCAGACGCAAGCTGACATCTGCACTCATAATAAAATATATTGGATATTGAAGGTTCTAAGGAACCTCAATTGCAAACTGTGTGTGTTTTGCATTAAGAGAGCAACCATACATTTGTGTTGTTTTACTTTTGGTTTTACATTCATTATAATAATTTAATCATTTTATTACTCCATTTAATCATATAATCAGGGGCGGCACTAGGGTGGGCTAAGGGGGCCAAGCCTCAAATTTTTTCAGTAAAGCCCCGAATGTTTTTATAATTATGCCTTGTGCGCACCATCTTTTCAAAATCTTTTCTATTAGAACTGCAGATTTGCTCTCTTGCACACAGGGCCGTCGCTTATATTTTGGAAAAGCCTAAAAGGATTTTTAGCCTAAAAAGACGCTCAGGACAGTTGACGGGTCACTGCTGTGCGTCGCCATGAAAGCTTATCAATTGCACATGATTTTAAGCCTTGCCAATTTAAATATTCAAGAGTTTAACGCATTTTTTTTTTTTTTTTTTTTTTTGTAGTATTAATAGTTTAGTTTATTTATTCACAGGGGCAATGCACATTAATAAACATAACTGTAAACGTGCCAGAATTAGCCCAAAAGGCTATTTTTCATCTGTAGACCCTTGACAGAATGTTAAAAGCTCACCCTAAAAACAAAGACAGAGCATCACACATATACACATCATATGGAGGGAGAAGATAAAAAATAAAAATACAAAATTACAAAAAAAAAAAAAAAAAAAAAAGCACAAGATGCAAAATAACTCAACTGAGAACTCGCGTACTGAGTTCAGTGCACAAACACCGAACTGAGCTCTCCTTTGCATCCTCCTGCGCCTGAACAAACAAATACACCTCACCAGTTTAAACATACAAACACAAAAATCTCGAAAAGCTTAATTCAGCATGTTCTGTGCATCCAGTGTCAAACGTAATGACCGTAAAATGCGCACAAATGAGTGAGAAGTCTGATGATGTTCCGTACAAGTTAATTTATTTAGTACATGCATATTACTAACTGCCTTTTTAGTGCATCCCATAAAGGGAATCAGCCCATATTGAATATGGTTTCCATTTATGACTATTTCATGCGCTGGTTACTTGTCTGTCATAAAAGCGCTTTAATATTCTATTTATTTATGCAATAAGTTTACTAATTTGTAGATAAAAGATAATTGCTTTTAATTTTATAATGTCTTGTATAAAACTTGTTCTAAATGCAGAGAAATCTAAACTTATGATGTTTTCAAAAAGTAAGTCTGCACATGCAAACTCATTCTCAATCACTACTCTTCAAGGTTTGGAGATTGAAGTAGTATCTAAGTATAAATACCTGGGATTTTTAATTGATGATTAGTTTTCTTTTTGGCCTCATATTCAGTACCTTGTGAGAAAATTAAAGTCGAAATTGGGCCTTTTTTTAGAGTCAAGTATTGTCTTTCTCTTGCAGCAAGGAAGAGATCAGTAGCGGCTACATTTTTGTCAGTGTTGGATTACTGTGATATCATATACTGTATATGCAGGCATTGTTTACAGGCGTTGGATTCAGTTTATCATGAGCATTAAGGGTCATCACAAATTCAAAAGCCCTTACTCATCATTGTTTATTGTACTCTCGGGTTGGATGGCCGGCGTTGTCATCCCGCAGACTTAAGCATTGGTACTTATTTATATATAAAGTCATTTTAGGTTTACTTCCTTTGTATTTACAGCAGAATATCTTTCAAAAATGTGTAAAGAATTATGGGCATCGCTCACAGGACTATTATCTCTTAAGCATCCCTAAAGTTTGTACTAATATTGGTAAACGGCATTCAGTTATGCTGCACCATTTGATTGGAATCAATTGCAAGATAAGTTATGCTTAAAAGAGTTGGCATCACTAAATGATTTTTAAAGGATCTAGTTGTAGAGTCACCTGATTGTAAATGTTTTGAGTGAATGGTGTATGGTTCTGTGTATGTAAACTAATGTATTTTGTTTTATGTGTAACTAAATGTGCTGCCTATCTTGTCCAGGACCCTCTTGTAAATTAGGTTTTAAATCTCAAGAGTTTTTAATTCCTGGTTAAATAAAGGTTTAATAATAATAATAATAATAGTATGTAATATTTAAAGCATGATGTAACCTCCCCTAATACCCATTGTCAATAGCAAATACTTAAACTAATAACAAAACATACAGTCTCTGATTCAGAAGCGCCAGATTGTCACAGCAAAGTCAGAATTACCTCCTCTCCTAGATTCACGAAACGGTCCTCCATAAAATGCGTTGTGATAACATCTGGGTTGTGCAGTTCTGTTGTAAATAATCTTAATGATTCCTAACTGCATCTACTTTCTGAAGCCCAAATAAAGTGCTTTAGCTTTAGCACAGAAACACAGCGTCTCCCTGACACGGCTGCATCAACACTACTGCGTTACTGAAACCATGTCTTCCTCGCGTGAACATTTGTGCGGCGTTACACAAATATTTCCACATCGTGACGTATACATGTGGGGCGTGTTTGAATGAGCTGTTTTAGGAGGACGTGGCAGAATCTTAACTTTGATAAAGAATATCTCTTTGGTTTTGAGACTTTAGTCTCTATGCACAAACAGCTTGTAACACTCCAAAGAGAAAGAAACACTTGAAATCGCATTATATGACCCTTTAAACTGTTTTGCGCTTGAAATGCCTGCAAAGCAGAGAACAGAGAGCGCGTGGTAGAAGGGAGAGGATATTTTCCACACGTATTAATTTATTTAGAATGCCAGAAGAACACATTATCCGAACATATTGTTTGCCAAGGCATGTTATTTTTCATTTGCTTCAGGAAATAACAGATGACTTGGAATCCCCAACTAGACTGTGGCTTCTTTATTTATTTATTCTTTATTTGCGA
>CM041816.1:33680959-33743459 GCA_023376895.1 Aspiorhynchus laticeps | reverse complement strand
TTATTGTGGCCATAAGAATTCACGATATCGATATATCGTGATATCTATAGAAACCTTGGGGGGGGGCTGGATATCAGTCAAATTATTTTTTACTTTGTTTATTGAGTTTTTCTTTTTCACCCAACGAACATAAGTGTCACGAACTCCGATCGCCACCAGAGGGAACGGTCACCTGAGTATTAACAGTCACGAACTCCATTTCCCATTATACCCCGTACCTGTGGCTGATTACCTGCACAGGTGTTTCATATTGACTCTGGTCCATATAAGCTGTTCTCCCAATCACCTCATTGCGAAGTCTTGTCTTGCCATGCAAACATTTCCGAGCGTTTCTCCCGTGTATGATTCCCCGTGTATGACCTGGACTGTTTACTGGACTCTGATTCTCTGCCGTCTGCCTACTTTGATCCAACCTGCCTTGTTATTTGATTATCCTGTGTGCTTGCCGCCAGCCCTGATCCTCAGCCCGAACTCTGACTCTGATTCTGCCTTGTCTACGTCTACACTGAATCCTCGTTACAATAAGGATACTGATAAACGCAGGGCACAAGACTCTGTCTTCTTTGGAGCTCCTATGAAATAACAAGAGAGAAAATGCTGTCAAGTTCAACAGTATGATGAATAAATATTAATGGTAACACTTTACAATAAGATGTAATTTGTTAACATTAATGTATTAACTAACAATACATTTATTACACAATTTATTAATCTTTGTTAATGTTAATAAAAATACAGTCATTCATTTTTCATGTTAGTTCACAGTGCATTAACGTTTACAAACACAACTTGTGATTTTAATAATGCATTAGTAAATGCTGAAATTAACATGAGCTAAGATTAATAAATGCTGTGGAAGTATTGTTCATTCTTATTTCATGTTATCTAATGTAATTAACTAATGAACCTTATTGTAAAGTGTTGCCATATTAACATCTAAATTGATATTTTAACTTGTGTACCGTATTTTAAGCTCTTTAACCTATAGTTGCACCGGCACCACTGAAGTCATGCAGTAAGAGCTGCTAATTCAGTTTTAATCGTGTAACTGTTAACAGATTTGAACAAAGAAATAGTGTTACTACGCATAGGTCATATTGATTGCAAATGCAAAAATAAGATGAGTAAAGTAAACGCGGTACTTATTAAAATAATCACCCTTTACTTAAATATATGAACACAGAAAACTACTGTTAACAGGTTAATGTAACATCTCCCATTCTCTGACTAGTAAAATAATGGCAACTTACTCTGATGAACACGGCTCTTCTCGGAGTAGCTGCGAGCACTGCGTATTCTAGTTTGACAGGTGTCAGGGTTAAAGGGGCGGTGCTGTTTCATGCATTCAGAGTTGTTTACACTGGTAAAGAGTTGGATTCTCATGCTAAGCATGGACAAAGTTTCAAAAAAAAAAAAATTGGACGTATAACAGTATTTCTGTGCCAAAAATCTCACTTCCGGGTTCGTACAAGTTTCGGAGTTTTTTTCGATCGTTGTTCTTGATGACGTAAACGACGGTGGAACTCCTTATATGAGCATTTCTCCCAGAAGAACACGCCCCTGCACGCATCGACCGGAGCGAGAGCAGCCAATCAACACGCTTCAATCGGCAGCGCTGCACGGGACTCGCTCGGGAAGAACGTCTCTAAAGAAGTGTGTTTAGGTTGTGAGGGAAAGATAACCTTGTTCAGCTTCCCAAAACAACCCAGCGTTACGTGAACAGTGGATATAGTTTGTTTTTCCGGGGCAGCAACGGAGTTTCTCAAGTGTTTTGTTGACGAACGTTTTATAAACAAGGCCCAATTCAACGCTGGATTTGCACATCGTTTGATACTGAAAGATGGAGCGGTCCCAGCTATAAAAGATCCCGCTCATGATTCAGAACTGCAGACGGTGAGTGAAACGGCATCAAATGTCTGTGTTTTGTTGGCGATCGGAGCAAGTGCTCGTCACTCTTTAGCTCCGCCCACGGCACGCCTTCACTCTTTAGCTCCGCCCACACGGCACGCCTCCAGGAGCTCGGCTTTTTTCGGAGAGAATCGTAAATCTGTATCTTTCTTTTATAAATATGATAAAACTAAAGACTTTTGGAGATATGAAGGATGCAGTACTACTCTATAGGTACTCAAGATTAACATGAGAATGGGTGAAACGGTGTGCGTTAGGTCCCCTTTAAAGGGATAGTTCACCCAAAAATGAAAATTCTGTCATTTACTCATCCTCAAGTAGTTCCAAACCTGTATGAATGTCTTTGTTCTGCTGAACACAAAGGAAGATATTCTGAAGAATGTGGGAAACAGAGCAGTTCTGGGGCACCATTGACTTCCATAGTATTTTTTTTCCTACTATGGAAGTCAATGGTGCCCCAAAACAGCCTGGTTACAAACTTTCTTCAAAATATCTTCCTTTGTGTTCAGAACAAAGAAATTCATACAGGTTTGGAATTACTTGAGGATGAGTAAATAATGACAGAATTTTCATTTTTGGGTGAACTATCCCTTTAAGGCGCAGTACTGCCACCTGGAGGTCAACCAGGTACTGGCGCTGGAGTATATCTTCTTCTTCTTCTGGCTTTGTATGGCAGTTGGCAAATAAACAGACTGGAGTATTTACATGTGGTGTTATCATAAGAGTCCTGTTCATTTTAAATATTGCAGTTATCGCCAATCGTATATCGTCACACACTAAATTAACACAATATCGATAATTGTTGCTTTGAATATCACGGTTATCGTCAATACCGGTATATCACGACACCCCTAGTCAGATGATATCATTTCTACAGTTATGGAGTGGTCAGAAGTTATTAACTTTGACACAACAACTGTAAGAGCATTATAAGCAGAAGCCATACAATAATATTCGATTAATAGTTGCAATCACAGTGCAGATAGGTGTACCTAATGACATCAGGAAATCTGAAGGGGTTTGAAAGATATTTGTCAATTTAACAGAAAGCTAAAGTAAGTGCTGTAAAGAGAATGTGGGCAAAAAAAAGACAAAGGACCTTTAAGTTCTAAATGTTTGGTTTATCATGAATCATCTGAAAGGATTTTCACTTTGTGGGGAATGGTTTGAATGAAGGCTTGAAGACGGACGTTTGTTTCTGTGTTAAGAGCACAAATAACTCAGGAGGAATGTGTTCTGCTGAAACACTTTAGGGCATGGATGGGCAACTGGTGGCTCACTTACTGTACCCAACAAACACAGAACGTTTCCTCAACGTAGCAACCTTCTAACAACGCTGTACCAACATTGCTAAAACATTGAGGGTTCTATGTTGTTGGTGAAGATTGTTACAATGCTGTCACAATGTTGCCATTTAACCATCGTTCAGGGCCGTTGTTTAACATTGTGCTTAGGCTGCCTGGATAACCAATGTACAACATGTACTCGTCATCATCGAATATCAGCCTTTTAAATTGCTGAGTATTGCTTTAAATTTGAGTATTGCTTTTTATTTCTCCTAGCTGAATAAGACACGTTAATATTTAAACAAACTTTCCATCTAAAGTGACAATTTGTTCGGTTAATAAACTGAATGAACAGGATAGTTGATAATTCATCTATACGGAGTGTGTCATGGGTGTAGATCACGCGGGGGATGTTCCCCCCCACACACAATTTCAATATCACGTAAATTCGTCCCCCGCACTTTTCGGGCAAGTGTGTTTGCATAGAAGTTTTCAAGAACTGGTGTGAATGGCGGGCCTCCCCGCATGTACTATCAAGCCTCTGCAACTGATCCAGAATGCAGCAGCCAGAGTGGTCTTTAATGAGCCGAAAAAAGCTCACGTTACCCCTCTCTTCATCAGGTTACACTGGCTACCAATAGCCGCTCGCATCAAATTCAAGGTACTGATGTTTGCCTACAAGACCACAACTGGCACTGCACCAATATACCTAAACTCGCTGGTTCAAACTTATGCGCCCTCCAGAAGCTTGCGTTCTGCAAGTGAACGACGCCTTGTGGTGCCATCCCAAAGAGGTACCAAATCACTCTCACGGACCTTTTCCTGGACTGTGCCCAGCTGGTGGAATGACCTCCCGATCTCAATTCCAACAGCTGAGTCTTTAGCCATTTTCAAAAAGCATCTAAAGACACAATTTTCGCCAGCACCTGACTAACTAATACTAACACTTACCTATTCTATTTAATAAAAAAAATAAAAAAATAATAATAATAATAATAATAATCCTAGCTACGTGTACTGTGCTAGACTAACTGAGACTTGTCATGGCACTTGTATACTGTTGCTCTCTCGATGCTCTGATTGCTTCTATTGTTCTCCTCATTTGTACGTCGCTTTGGATAAAAGCGTCTGCTAAATGATTAAATGTAAATATAGATTTAAATTCAAAGAGACAGGATAGTCTGTGCATGACCTGATGTTTTATTCGGACACAGAATAAGGCGAGATGAACATCACGGAACGCTAACCACTCCATGCAGTGTATGATTCATTCATACTCGAAGCCGGAGGGCGCTCTCGCGCAGAAAGTCGTACCAGGAAATTCCTAATATGGACAAAAGCGTCCTGCTATCACTGTATGAAAACAGTTATTTTCACAGAAAAACAGAAACGTTTGGAAACATGAAGACATTAAACACAATTGCGACAATACATGATTTATTTGTATTTTTCAAGTCATTTCCACGTAATAAATAAAGTATATGAACAATGTAGTGCTAATTGACATAACATTTATTACAGTATAGAAACTATTCTGCCTTATCATGTGATAAAGTCTTTGTAGTATCTAACACATCATTATTATTGGTTATTGTTAGTGGTCGACCGATATATCGCCAAGGCCGATATTGGGCATTTTTCAAATATCGGCATCGGCTGATAAGTTTTTCTGTTTGGCTGATGCGTTCGAGGCGGGACTTTTATTTTGACGCGCTGAGAACGGCAGCGTCTGAGCACAGTGTTCACATTCTCCCTCTTGTTTACTGTCGTCGTTAACAGTTCTGTCTAATATGGATAGAAGTCTAATAATCAGATCGAACTGTTAAACAAAGGAATTAAAATGTATACAAAAAGTATTATAATGATTGATTTTATATTATTAGTAATAGAGAGGCAAACATTATAATACTTTCTCGTTTGCCGTCAGCATTTAGCAAATACGCATTTACATCATTTAAATAAACATTTAATTTCCCAAACCTTGCACACTTAGTCGAATCCATTTGTGAGATCTTGGGAAGTGTGCATTTGTATCCTGCATGATCGCATGTGCTCTGTGTGACGGTCGGTCCGTGCGAATTAAATGCTTTAAAGGTGCCAAAGAATGCATTGATACAATATTTTAAATTGTTCTCTGATATCTACATAGAAGGTACGTGGCTTAGGTAAGGGCAAAAATTCTCCAGAAACGGTTTTACATGTTTATTTACAACCCTAGGATTTCTCCCTAGAATGAAATGGTCTGTTATTACCTTATTTGGAAGGGCTATGAATAATAATGTTGAGCTCTGCTCTGATTGGCTGTTTCACAGTGCAGCTCAATGTTGAGCGCTGCTCTGATTGGCTGTTTCACAGTGCAGCTCATTTCAGTAGCTCACACAGCAGGAAGGAAACACAGGGAGAAAAATATATATTACAATACTTTCTCACGCAGTTATATCATTGGGTAATTATACTGTAAATAAAATGCGGGCATCAGGGAGCCGCTATTAATATGCTGTGCATTGAAACTGCTTTCAAATGCATGATCGCTTTTTAGTTTCACTTTCGAGATTCGCGATCACACAAACTCTGTTTATACTATGGAGCGGCAGTACTTACCACTCATTTTACAAGATCAGATGCTTGTCAGTGGTGCTCAGGATCTGTAAATCATTCGCCATCATTCGCCATCATCCTCAATCATCTCTCCTTACTCTGTTTATGTGGTAAGTGAAATCTTATGTACTGTAATGTAACAGGCTACCGCTAGCAACGAGCTAACCATGTCCCTTTAGTGGCTCATGTTATTTTATTAGAACGTGTTATTTCATGTGATCTTGGGGGCCCCCTGGCAGCCACAGGGGCCCTAAGCAGCCGCTTAGTTCACTTATGCCTTGGGCCAGCCCTGGATAAAGCTTTCCTGTAGCTCAAATGGTAGAGCATGGCACTAGCAACGCCAAGATTGTGGGTTCGATTCCCAGGGAAAGCAAGAGCTGATAAAATGTAAAACTGTAACTTGAATGCAATGTAAGTCGCTTTGGATAAAAGCGTCTGCTAAATGCATAAATGTAAATAAAGTGATTTCATCAGGTTATTTTACAAAAGTTCAATGATATGAAACTGGTCATTTTTTAGAGAATTCTATGACACCAGTAGTTTTTAGTAGTTGGCGTTGCTAAAGGGCTTTGGTCAATGCTACTCGCTAATTTTGGGGTTAAACTGTGTAGCCGCTATTACATCACCAGTCTTTGAGAAAATACCTATACATAGTCACAGCTTGCTGATGTGAGATGCTAGAGCACATCTGATTTCTGGAACTATTCAAGAGCTGAGATTTGTTTGTGGAAGTAACTACAGGTGTAGCTGGATTAAAAGTTATGCAGAGGAAGTGAAGTGTTGAACAGGTGTTTTTTTGTTTGTTTGTTTTTTTTGTAATTTTTAAGTTTAGGGCTCAATGACTGGACTCCTGAGGCTTGAATAGTTTTTTAGGAATTGACACGGTCGGGTAGCACTTGCACTAGGTACATCAGATACAGGGGGAATATTTTGCATTGGTTACATGACATCTATGTTAACCCGTGAACGGGAAAATCAGAACAGGAAGAACATTTGTTCATAACATTGAGAGAACCTTGTCAGAACGTTCTGAGAATGATCCCTATTAGCTGGCCACTGCTTTACTTGTTGTTTGTTGATGCCATTGTCTGTGTTTCTGGTTGTATTGCGAGAACCCTGCAATTCCCTTATTGCATTGCATATGCATCTATATAGTTAAACCATGGTAACCAAAAATGAACCATGATTTTGCTACACTAACAATAGTTTAACCATGGTATATGTCGTAAAACTGTGGTTATACAAATAAATGGTAATCCACCAAAAACCATGCCTACTACACTTTTATTATAATAAAACCATGGTTTATTTTCGTAAGGTAATTTAGGCTACTCATGAACATTACAAACCTGTCTGAGGGAGAATAATTGATAGCGTTCTTTTAAACATTTCATTTCTATTCCTATACAGCCTAAACATGTAGAGTTTCACCGAGGGACTCAACGATTTCTTAAAGTGTCCGTACGAATCGAACACAACCGAGCAGGAGCTAAACAGGTGCGTGTGTCTTCATCTCCAGCTAACATGTTTGTGTCTCATTAATGAGTCTGAATGCACTGCATTAGCTGATGTGTTTCTTGTGTTTGGCTCAATCCGCTTTAGTTCGGAAATCTGCTTCACCTTGATGTTGTGCTGCTGTTTTCCCTCCAAAGTGATGTCACTTCCTGGAGAATGATTTCAGCTTTTGTTAGTTAAATGGATTTTAAGAAGAGGGAAACTGATTACCGATTAAAACAGTGTTCCCAAAAAAAAAAACACATGGAATATTTCTGAATGATTGTCATTTAGTAAATTTAACTCTGGTTATTAACTGGATTAGTTATCTTTTCACTGCTCATACATGATTGTAGTTCAGAGTGTCTCAAAGTTCAGCAGGAGTAATCTTATAGTGTATAATGTAAACATTATAGCTGGGGTTTATTGAGAACTAGTCTCAGCTTCAGTCGTTATGCATACTCTGTACTCTCGTACTCTGATGCATACGGCACACTTATCTGGAAACCCTTCAGGAGTTTCAAAGTCATTGTCGGATTCCAGGGAAAGCAAGAGCTGGCAAGAATTAAAAAACTTAACTTGAATGCAATGTTAGTCGCTTTGGATAAAAGCATCTGCTAAATGCATAAATGTAAATGCCGTGATGCCAAACCCTCTCACGAAAGAAGAAAGCTGTCGTGTTTACAAATGTGACGACGAGCGCTTATCAGGATCAACTAAATGCTGGATTTTCAAAAGTATGTGAAATATTTAAAGTTCGCGGCATAGAATCTTTAAAATACGTTTGAGAGTTTCACACACCGGTCTGTTATTGTGGCGTCATTTCCACGCACCGAAACGTGACGCTGAACGAAACGAGCTGTGATTGGTTGTTTGACATGTCGGTCAACCGGCCTCATGGCCGGGTCTTAGCCAATGAAACCTGCCATAGATTCCAGACCTTCAGCTGTCAGTCTAAAGGTCTGGCTACACAAGACTAATTGAGAACTGAATGCTTGTGGAATGAGTCCTCATAAACTTTTCTGAAGAAACTCTCTGTGTGTTTATGACAGAATGAGACTACAGTTTTGCTGTAACGCCACAGGATCGTTATTCCTCACCAAACGAAACACAGCCGTCGATCAGACCATCCCGTACGAGACACAAAACACACAAAATGAATGCAGCCATTCACAGCATAAAGGTGATTCACTAGCAGTCAAAAGTTGTCTCTTCGATGCTTTATCTTTCTAGTTGAACGTCAGTGTTTTCTTGACTTAGAGTGATGGCAAAAACTGAGAGACTCAGGAGGAGTTTCTTCCCCCAGCCATCAGGCTCCTAGACTCAAACTCAGCCTTTTAACATCAACATGACTCCATTTTATAATCACTTAACAATCAGTAAGATATCCATTATTCTCTACCTCACACTGACAATGTCATTTGCACACAGCACTTTCTGTGTTTTGGTATTTTATTTTTATTTTTTGTGGTATTGCTGCTACATGACAACCATTTACAACCTGTTTGCACATTCCTCTCTTGTACAGTCATGCTTATCTTAATATTTAAGTCTACAGCATACTGTCATGCAATTTTTTTTTTTTATATTTTGTTCTTTATATCTTATTCTTTACTTATTTTATTTGATGTATATTTCCTCTGTGTTTGTATTCTATAATATTTGCACTGTTCATGGAGCGGACCTGACTCATGTTTCACTGCTGGTTATATATTCTCTATATAATCGTGTATGTGACAAATAAAAATGTTGAACTTCATCCAAGAATTTCTTCATCATTATCAGGGGGTAATTTATTGTACCTGACTCGCACGTCTCAGCAAATGTTTGACAAACCGGTTTTAATCATATTTCTGTAGTATCATTAACTCTGAAGCCCCAAGCTCGCGTGAACACACTCTCTCAAATTCAGTTTTTTATTCTGACTTAAATCTGACTTTAATCCAGCAAAAGATTTTTTGAGATTTTTTTTTTTTTTTGAAAAATATTTTCTGCTTACCAAGGCTGCATTTATTTGATCAAAAATAGTTAAAACAGTGAAATTGTGAAAAATGTTATTACTGTTTCCCATTTCATCAAATAACTGTTTTCTGTTAGTTAAAAATGCATTAAATTTTATTTTTTTAAATACATTTTATTTTTCGGGATTCTTTGATGAATAGAAATTTCAAGGAATGCACATGCATTAAAGGGATAGTTCACCCAAAAATGAAAATTCTGTCATTATTTACTCACCCTCAAGTAGTTCCAAACCTGTATGAATGTCTTTGTTCTGCCGAACACATATATTTTGAAGAAAGTTTGTAATCAGGCTGTTTTGGGGCAGCATTGACTTCCATAGTAGGAAAAAAATATATACTATGATCCAGAACTGCTCTGTTTCCCACATTCTTCAGAATATCTTCCTTTGTGTTCAGCAGAACAAACACATTCATACAGGTTTGGAACTACTTGAGGATGAGTAAATGATGACAGAATTTTCATTTTTGAAAAACTGGCAGCCAATGAAGGGAAAATAGAACTGGTGTGACGTGCTCTCGTTTTCGAGTGCCTGTCAGCATCCTAGCTGCTGCATTTTGGACTGCCTGCAAACATAACGCTTTCTGGCTAACTCCTATATAAAGGGAATTACAATATTCAAGCCTTGAAAAAATAAAGGCATGGATCTCTTTCAAGGTCTTTAAAAGAGAGAAATATCTTTACCTTAACCAAAAGTCTCAAGTGGAAAAAGATGGATTTAACGACCGCATTAATTTGCATATCAAATTTAAAAGCTTTATCAACTAAAACACCCAGATTTTTCACCACCATCTTATTATACGAGGCTAGAGAGCCAAGGTTTTCAGTCTCACTCGGCCCAAAAATAATAATCCGTTTTGTTTTCATTTCGTTTTAAAAAGTTTAAAGACATCCAGCCTTTTATATCATTTAAACATTCTAAAATAGGAGTTAGAACATTCTTGTTATTCTGTTGTAATGGTAGATATATCTGCATATCGTCTGCATTACAGTGAAATGACACATTATGCTTCTTAAAGATAGACCCCAAAGGGAGCATATATAGAGAAAAAAGTAATGGGGCAAGAATAGACCCTTGAGGGACGCCACAGGTGAGAGGAACTGAGGTAGATAAAAATTCACCAACATTAACTGCAAACCTTCTATTTTATAAATACGACTTAAACCACTGAAGAGACACTCCTTGAATTCCTGCACATTGCTCAAGACGAGAAACCAAGATAGTGTGGTCAACAGTATCAAATGCCGCACTGAGATCTAATAAAACTAGGATTGCAGAGGCTCCAGAGTCAACGGTTAATAAAATATCATTGTAAACTTTTAAGAGTGTCGATTCTGTACAGTGTTTTGCTCTAAAGCCTGATTGGAAAACCTTGAGTACTGAATTTATCTAAAAAGGGCTGTAATTAAGTGAAAACTACTTTCTCCAACACTTTTGAAAAAAAGGGAAGTTTCGAAATCGGTCTAAAATTTGAACAAACTGTAGGATCCAAATTAGCTTTTTTAATAAGAGGCTGCACTATTGCATGTTTAAAATAGACAGGAACAGAGCTTGAGACCAAGCAACAATGAATTATTGTCATGACACTCGGACCAATAACACTAAAAGCTTGTTTAAAAATGCAAGTAGGGATAATATCTTGATGGCAAACTGTAGGCTTCAAATGTTCAACGATCTCCCCAAAGGTTGCAAAAGATACAGGCTCAAACTGATTAAAAACAGCAGAGCATGTAGATGGGGCTGATGGATCGTAGTCCGGTAGTTGAATAGATGATCTAGTATCTTCAATCTTCTCAATAAAATATTTAAGAAAATTTTCACAAGTTTGTAAAGAGGCATCAAGACAATCAGGAGCAGGAGGATTAATAACAGAATTTAACATATTAAACAAAACTCTAGGTTTGTGACAATTTTTTTCAATAACATCAGAGAAATAATTAGCCCTCGCTCTATTTAAAAACTTCTGATAATTGGCTAGAGAATCCTTAAAAATCTCATAAGAAATTTGAAGCTTGTCCTTCTTCCATTTGCGCTCCGCTCGTCTACAAATCTGTTGGAGGGCACGAGTAGATTCATCCAAGGCTTTGATTTATGTTTTGCATGCTTAACCTTCAAAGGTGCAATCGAATCTAAAATACTGGTACATGTAGAATTAAACCGAGAAAGTAACCCTTCAGAACATAATTGGGAAGATAGGTCATAGGAAAAAACATCATTGTAAGCAGTGCAAAAATCATTAATAGTTTCAGAATAGTTATAGTATTCTATTAGATAAATACTAATAGAATACTATAAAACTATTGTCAAACTATTACAAAAATGTACATATACTTTTTTTAAAAAAAAATTTATTCCATTTCAAATTTGCACATGTCAGACCTGTACACACATGAATGAATGAATGATGCATTTATATAGTGCTCTATTGTGTATTGTTGTACACCCAAAGCGCTTTACAATCATGGGGGGGGGGTCTCTCCTCAACCACCACCAGTGTGCAGCATCCACTTTGATGATGCGACGGCAGCCACAGGACATTGGCGCCAGAGCGCTCACCACACACCAGCTACAGGTGGAGAGGAGAGAGAGATAGAGCCAATCAAGTGGATGGGGACATGATTGTCTGTATTGCATAGTGTTTTTGCTATATTGTACATTGCCTATTTGTATATTGTTCTTTTGTTGTCTGTGTCCTGTCCTGTTGCTGTCATTCTGTTGCACTGTGGAGCTTTACATTTACATTTACATTTATGCATTTAGCAGACGCTTTTATCCAAAGCGACTTACAGTGCATTCAGGCTATACATGTTTTTATCACTATGTGTGTTCCCTGGGAATCGAACCTACAACCTTTGCGCTGCTAACGCAATGCTCTACCACTGAGCCACAGGAACACCCCAGGAACACCAAAGCTATTTGTTATAGCTTTGTCACTATAACAAATTCCATGTATGTGTAAACATACCTGGCCAATAAAGCTCATTCTGATTCTGAGAATTCACTGTACGGAGAAAGTGGGCAGCCACACATGGTTTAACAACAGAACAAGGTAGAGAAATTTCAAACACAACAGACTTGTGATCAGAGAAACCAGTATCAGAGATTTCAATATCGCATACAGTAAAACCATGGGATAGAACAAGATCTAGGGTGTGACCATGTTCGTGTGTTGACCCAGTCACAGACTGAACAAGATTAAAAGAATCAATAAGATTTAAGAATTATTTAGCCAGTGTTTGAAGGACAACAAACATGAGTGTTTGAAGGACAACAAACATGAATATTAAAATCCCCAAGAATTAGCAGTCTGTCGTACTTTGTCATGATTCATCCTAGAAATTCAGTCAACTCAGAAATAAAATCCTTATGTAATTTGGGAGGTCGGTAAACCAGCGCACATAGCACAGGATTGGTTAAATCAATTTGCAACAATTGCAGTTCAAAACTGGAGTATACATCAGCCGGCAGTCTCCGACATCCGAAATGTCTTTTAAAAACTGATGCAAGTCCTCCACCTCGACCAGTAGTCCGAGGAGAATTAAAAAAACCGAAAAAGGGCTGAGATCCCCAACATTTAGCCAAGTCTCAGTCACAAATAAAAAGTCCAGACCACGTGAAGTAAAAAAGTCGTTCAATATAAAGGACTTATTTACTAATGATCTTGAGTTAACCAGAGCCATCCTGACCACAGTTGGGTCACCAGCCGATCGTGATGCATGACATAGCAGCCGAAGATTCATTAGCGCAAACGAGGCAAATGTACCTTAGGGGAAATTGAGTGGAATTCCATCGATTTCCATCTGATAAGTACACCACCTCACTTTCCATGTCTCTGACGTCACTTTCTCCCGGGAAAAGCACAGGGTAGCTGGCGTAAGCTTTCCGGAATAGTAGACAAAGGTGGAGGAAAACTGCCATTCGATTCCCTTAGATCCTTGTTAATCGATATTTCGAATATCAAAAAGTGTTTGCTTGTCATAGACAATTACAGTTGAAACATGTTGAAAAATCAGAGATAAAAACAGAACAATAACAAACAGCCAGGTAGATTGAAGACGGCAAGCCAAACGCACCAGCACCATCTTAATTGTCTCACACGCCTTTTTTTTTTTTTTTTTTTTACCAGGTACGTCTCCGCCTAAGGGCGAACTTTATTCATTTTACGGCACAGAGAGGGAGGCCATGGAGAAATATATTTCTGATTCTCTAGCAGCCAAGATCATTCACCCTTCTTCGCCAGCGGGGGCAGGGTTTTTTTTCGTGAAAAAGAAAGATGGGTCCCTTCGTCCCTGTAACGACTATCGAGGGCTGAACAACATCACAGTGAAGAATACATATCCTTTACCGTTGATGTCTTCTGCCTTTTGAGCGTCTGCAGGGGGCATCCTTTTTCACGAAATTGGACCTCCACAACGCTTATCATTTGGTTCGCATAAGGGAGGGGGATAAATGGAAGACTGCTTTTAATACCCCCAGGTGGCACTTTGAATATTGTGTTCTTCCTTTTGGGCTTTTCAACACTCCCGCGGTCTTCCAGGCACTCGTTAATGACGTGTTGAGAGATATGCTAGATCAGTTCATTTATGCCCACCAGGTCGTTTGTTTGTGCTAGAGACTTTACTGTCCGATGTCATTCGATGGGGTCATTGTTCCAAGGTGGCTTGTCATCCTGGGGTGAGTGAGTCGTACTATGTTTCTTATTAAACAACGGTTCTGGTGGCCGTCTATGGCTCGTGACAAACAATGTTTTGTTTTGGCTTGCGGATTTCTTGAGCGCTATCCGCTGTCAGTCCTCTGTCGTGTGTGTCATGTGTTCCCGCCTCATGTGTCCATATTTGGTTTGTTTCCTGTCCTTGTTTCATGTCATTATGAGTTAAGTATGTTCCAGCTGTGTTTGTCTCGTTATGTGTTAATTATCCCTTGTATATTAGTCCTGTCTTTTGAGTTTGATTTCGTCTGGTCTACTCGTTACTTCCCGGTGTATCCTGTCTCTCTGCTTTGTCTTGTCCTGCCTTGATGTCCTGATTAAATATTATTATTTGAGTTTATGTCCTCGTCTGCGTGTTCCTGTTCCTCCCTCGTGTGTGCACCGTGACAGAAGACCAGACCAAACAGTAAGCGGCGCCCCTTCACACCGTTTTGTTTTCCGTTTTTCAAAAGTCTTTTGTTTTGTTCCTGCCTGTCTGTTTTTTCCCTCGCGGCATGGAAATCGCCACTCGTCCTCCCGCTCTAGCCCGCGGATGAGGCATGGGAGTTCGGCGGGATCGCCGCGAGTGCCGCGAGTCCACTGGTCGCGAGCCCTCATGCCTGCCGGTGGGTTGCCTAGTTCCCGGGTTGCCACTCCCCCAGGCGCACGCCGTTCGCGGGAGATCACGCCACTGGCCCGCCGCTGACTCAATGCCCGCCGGCCCGCCTCTGACTCAATGCCTGCCGGATCGCCGCTGACTCATGCCCGCCGGATCGCCGCTGACTCATGCCCGCCGGCCGCCGCTGACCCTAGCCCCGTGGATCAAGTCCACATGTTACGGCCAGGAGTGCCGTTTTTAAGTCGTGTTGTGCCCACAGGAACATTTTAATCAAGTCTTGTCAGGTCCACGGAGACTCGTCTGGGGCAGGCAGCTCCTCTTGTTGTGGCCATGGAGGCCATTCTAGTCGCCTGCCCCCTTGTCGTGGAGGTGGAAGCGGTTCCTGTGGGATGTCCTGTCCTGTTTGTCTGTGTTTAGCCCCGGAGGGCTCCTGATACCCCCTCACTTCCCCAGGGAATTTTTTTTTTGGGGGGGGGGGGGGGTAGTATGAGCTCCGGCTGTAGGGGCCGGGCCGAGGGGACCGAGGCCAAGGCCCCGAAGTCCATCTGCCATGGCCTCCTGAGCTCCCTGCACCGCCATGGCTTCCAGAGCTCCCAGCTCCGCCATGGTCCCTGTCTGTCTGTTCCGCTCTGGAGGTCCCCGCCCTGTGTTCCTGTCCGTGTTTGTCCTGAGGGGCCTCCAGAGCGCCCACCCCCCCTCCTTGATGGAACTGTTAAGGCTCGGGACGAGCCTTTCGGGAGGGGGGAGTAATGTCAGTCCTCTGTCGTGTGTGTCATGTGTTCCCGCCTCATGTGTCCATATTTGGTTTGTTTCCTGTCCTTGTTTCATGTCATTATGAGTTAAGTATGTTCCAGCTGTGTTTGTCTCCTTATGTGTTAATTATCCCTTGTATATTAGTCCTGTCTTTTGAGTTTGATTTCGTCTGGTCTACTCGTTACTTCCCGGTGTATCCTGTCTCTCTGCCTTGTCTTGATGTCCTGATTAAATATTATTATTTGAGTTTATATCCTCGTCTGCGTGTTCCTGTTCCTCCCTCGTGTGTGCACCGTGACATCCGCGAGCGCGATTCGAGACGGAGTGAAACATGGACAAATGCGTTAGTTACATCCATTCTTTCATGGATGTATTTTTTTTATGTTCCTTACACCATTGCATAACACTTTCTATCTCTGATTTATAGCCTACATAACCATATCTGAATCTTGTCGATAAACTGAATCGACCGAGAATTTAATAATATAATTATAGCCTATGATTCATGTCGTATGCATTAATAGAAAGAAGGGAACTTACAAAGCATAAGGAGCTTGAGGAACTTCTGTCCCTCACAGCATTGGTTTCATTCCCGTCAAAATTAAAAATGACTCTACTCTAAGGTCTAAAAAACATTTGATTATTTATCTGTGCGTCTCGCCGTTCGCGAGATCCGTCCCGTCTGTTATATACCTCTTTCTGAGCATCTTTCCGAGGTCTTCATGTCAGATTTCTCCTCAGGATTTCCTCTCACATGAGCAGATGACCGCTCTGTCACAATAGATAATTAATTGCATGGCCAAACTGCTTTTATCGTGTCAAAACTTTTTGTTATCGTTGTTTAGGCGTGCAGAAATCATAGTTGTATTGCACTGTAAAAACAGTGTAGCCTATTGGTGATTTTCTGCCTGGACATTAAGCCTTTTTTATTTTTATTTTTTGCACACAACCCTCTGTCAAAATTCAGGTAAAATTCTTACAAAAATCAATACGGAAAATGCCTTTATATTAATACAGTACATTGTGCCCTATTTTTCTGGATTTTTGATGGATGTGAGACAGCTGAATCAGATTGTTACTTTTGATGTTGTAATATGGATTAATATTAACTAATCCATATTAGTTACCGACTCAGGGTTCCTTCATAACCAATATCAGGGGGATTTAAAATGGATATATCCAAGGAAATAGGCCTATGGAATATTTTTCTAGCTCTAAAATAGCCTATTTTACCACTCCTCTTCCAAGAAGACGTGTATTTAACACTTGTGCAACCTTATGGACACTTTTGTCCATTTTATTTTATTTATTTTTTTTGATAATTTTGCCTGTGTTAATGCTAACTGCATAAATTTTGGCTCAGGTGTGTATTTTTATTGGAATTTTAATATTCCACCCTCATTTCCTTTAATTATAATTTACACTAGTTACAAAAAAAAGTTCCTCTCAGCGCATTTTGGACAAAAATGTCCCCATTGAAACCCATTAAAACTGCTATTTTTGATCACAGTGCCGTTTTAACTGTAAAATCATGCCATTTTTGTTAATAGGCTTTCATTCTGTTGGCAAGGCTTCAAAATTAAATTTTTTACTATTTTTTACCAGATGGTGACATTTTTTCATGTCTATAAAGCAAATACTCACTTTATTCCTGTTTTCTGCTTCTGCATATTATAGAGCCAATTGGATAAATAATGCAGCTATAATTGTGTGTGTGTGTTCTTGTAATATTTGAGAGAGATAACTCTACTGTAAATCACAAACTCAAGCACTGTGTGCTCCAGCAGAGTTTTGCTGCATCTAATGGGGACAATTTGATACTGCGCCCAAACAAAATCTTACTAAAATCTCATTTTTTTAGATATCAACCTCAAATTTGGAACACAACTTTAGATTTATAAATTGTTTTATAGATTTCTAGCAGGTTTAGAGTTCAACATGTTTCATCAAATATATATTTTATATAAAATATTGTTCATAAATCATTTTCATAAACTTAAACCTGTATAACTTTTTTTTGGTTTCACTTTTTAAACTTTTATTACTTGTAAATATCTGTCATGGTCTTCTTTAAAATGAGACCAAACTTAACTCTGTGCTCCCAAGCTTCAAATTTTTATGACCGTTTTGTGACATGGACATTTTTGTCCACTATGGACCTATGTGTAACTTTTTTTGATTGATGCACAAGGGTTAATGTGTTTTATTTTTTTATTGTTTTAGATAATTTTGGTGCAAGAAATAATCTCAAATAGTTTATATTGTTCTTGTCTAAGACATCAGGGAGAAATAGGCTATTTAAAAATATATACGAATCAAATCATTAATTTAATTTAATTGTGAATCGAATTGAATCTTTCTGAATTTGCATAAATTGCTTTTGAATTGAATGGAAAATGTATGTTTTGATTTACACGCCATCCGGAAGCTCACATCATTTTTCAACCCGATCTCATGAAAGTGCATATAAATAGTATGCTAAATAAAAATGAAAACGCATGGTATTGATATGCAAAAATTGACTTAGGCGTGTATATGCACGCCAACAAAATTTGGTATCATATGCATGCGAAAACTGCGTTTTATATGCACGCCAAACACGTTCGTATCATATATACGCCTAACGCCAAAGTCCTTTTTTTGCGTATCAATACCACGAGTTTCGTTTTTATTTGGCGTATATTAATACGCATTTTCATGAGACCGGGCTAATGCATGTGAATAATATGTGAACACGCCATATGTGGCTTTGGTGCTTCGACCTTCAACTTTGCACCCGCAGAAATGAGCTTTAAATACCAATAAATCATATATATGTGTGCACATTTTGTCTAAGAGCAACTGGTAGCCTACATTGTCGAAATTATTTTATTTTAGATACAAAAAGCCTACATTTTGTGAAATTTTAGTTCTGCTTTTTCATCCAAAGGACATCTTAAGTTCACGCACCACAAATAAAACAACAAAAACGATATGTAGCCTAATGCGAGATATTATTGAAAATGTAAGCTTTTAGAGAAGTTAAAGTCTTTTGTTTCTTACTCAGAATGTTTTTTGCGCCGTTTCGAGATTCTAGATAATGCTACGTTTTCATATCTGTGTAATTAAACACATAAACATAATAATGAAATAGGAATAAATATCCACCTACTCTTAATTTGTAGACTTGATTTTTTCAAAATCATATGTATTGGCTAAAATGTGTTTAAATTGGTTTGAAATGATTTAGGCTAAAGTGTGTTTGAACTGCATTCCAAATATTCCAAATATTAATATTGTTGTCTGCGTGTTTTTTGGGTTCTTCAAAAGTCAAAGAGGAGCACGAGGAATATTGATATTAATCAAATCTTTATTTATTAGCTTGTGCTCAGAATTGTATTTCGGTGCTCTGGTCTTATTGGTCCCAGCTAACAAAAATATGTTCAAAAATATGTTCAAAACGACCAGTTTTAGGAACGTTTTTCCTGGTTATGGGAATGTCCAGGGGATATTCAATTGTATCATTTTGCAAACAAGTTCTGTGAACGTTCTGAAAACTGTAACATTCAAAAAACAGATTCGAGTGTTAACATTTCTGAAAGAACGTTAGGTCATAACTTCGAGAGAACCTCGACAGAACGTTAGTCTGAGAACGTTCTCTGTTAGCTGCGGTATATAACATACAATCACACAAGTTTGGATTTATGATAGCCTAATATATTTCTACCTTCTGGAAATCCTCACAACACCGGCCTCGACAAAGACAGTCACACCAAAACTACTTTAACATAAAACGACCGAGCAGCATTATTTTCTTGGTCAAAATTTCACAACTCAAATGACAAAATCTTCGTTTATGAATTGGTTTACAGGGCGAGTTTTGAGAGGGGCGGGGTTATACGTGCGTGCGTGCGTGCGTGCGTGCGTGATGGATGGGGGGGGGGGGTTACCTTTCACCCCTCAATCACACACACACACACACACACACACACACATTTCTCTGATGGCATTGGCGTTTCTCCGGGGGATCTTCCAGCTCCTGATGGTCCTGATCGTCTTTCAGGGTGTGTGTGTGATGTTTTATTACACACGCAACACACACTCATCCAGGTGAACATTTACATTTAATTAATTATTGCGAATTTAAATCAGACTCGTGTTCCTCAAGTCTAGCTGCTATCAATTACATTATTTCCATTAATGATATTGTGCTTGCTAGTTGTTCAGTTGTTTTCGATGGGGTTTTATTTTTATATTGTGTTTTAAATGTCATTTTTAGATCGAAACATTGTAGTTTTAATCAGGATAGAAATGTTTTATATGTAATAGATTGATTTGTTCAGGACTGGAGAGATAAGAGTTCAGCAGCACATCGTAAAGTCAGGTGTTTCGTTCTCAAGAGCTCTGCTTCACTTCTGGAGTCCTTCAGTTTACTGCTGTGAAAATACCATGTTTACCCTATTTGTCTTCAATTAATTCTGCAAGTCTGCACGATGTGCAATCAAGTCATTTGACTGGACGTTTAAAAAAACATTCAGAACTGAATGGGAACGTCAGCAAAACGTTCTCAGAACATTTCCAATTTACAAAAATTAATCATGGTTTTACCACAAATTTAAAAAAAACACACAGCCTAGTTAAACTATGGTAATCACAGATCAACCATGGTTTTGCTACACTAACCGTAGTTTCCTGCTGAAAAAAAACAATAGAAACACAATAGAAAATGTAATGGATTTAATGGTTATAATGGGAATTGTATTGGTTTTAATGGAAACTATAATGGTGTCTACTGGTATGTGATGGATTCTATTGGTGGGATGTTAAATCATATTGGACAAATGCACAAAACACACTACAAAAATGAATTTTGTAATGTTTTACTGGAAAAATCTAATGGTTCATAATGGTATTTTAATGGAAACATTGGAATTTCTGTAATGGTTTCTATTGTTTTGTTTTACCATGGTATTTGTAGTAAAACTGTGGTTATACAAATGGTAGTCAATACGCCAAAAAATCATGGTTACTAAACGTTTACTATAGTAAAACCATGGTTAATTTCCGTAAGGGTTTGACTGGACGAGTGAGATTCGTGTTGTTTTATCAGTAAATCTGACGTAATGAATCGCTTCTCTATTCAGATGGAATGATGTTGTTTTTAAATGGCATTGTTAATGTGCATTTATAGGAGCTATTCAGAAGCAGTGATGCTTTACATTTTAATATGGACGTGTTACGCAATCAACATTCCTATCAGGTTCAGCCCTTGAGGACAGTATTACTACACTGTAAAACTGGCTATTTACATAAAAAAAATTATGGTGACAATATTACACTTAATATTTGAGTAGTTTTTACAACTTGATTTTTTAATGGAATCTGCCTGAAAAAATCATGTAAAATCTCCTAAATTAATTAATCTATGACACAATGAATTTAATATAATTTGTGAAATGTGCTCATTTATTTTAAGTTGATTCTCAGAAGTGTGTGATTTTAAGCGAGGCCTGTTTGTATTTGACTTTGAGTTATTTTGTATTTAAAAGACTGCAGCTCAAGTAGGAAAATACTTGATAAATACTGGAAGTACTGCACGAGCTCCATCAAAGCTACTGCTCATTAATGCCTTATAGGAGTAATATCCATAACCATAAGCTCCATAACCATAAGCTATGCTCTTCTGCACAATGGAAACTTCAATGTAACAGAAACTCTTTCAAATATCAAACATAACTGAACATTAAACATTAATAGATGTTTTCCTTTACTCAAAAACACATAAAATAGCATTTAATTTCAAAATTTACTCTCCATATCCAGCCATATGCAGAGCATGCAACTAACAATCACCTCTAAAATAAAACTGCAAAATTCAGTTAATTCTCTTAAGATAAATAGGTAATTAAAAAAAAAATTTTTTTAAACATTTATTTTTTTCCTTAATTTTTTTTAGTTTAATCAGTTCCTCAAGCCTCAAAACTGCTGAAGTTTCCTTTTAAAAAAATTAAAAATTATTATAACAATAATTATTACTTATTATTACTTTTTTATTAGTAAAATTACTTAAAATTAGTAATAATTATTATTATTATTACTTTTTATTAGTATAAAGTCCTCAATATTTTCTATACAACACTGAATCACACTTTCTTTAATGAAATATACTCACTATTTTTAAGTATCACCTTCATTTTTTTAATGAAAATTATAAGAGCCATTAATCATTTTGTACAGTGTAGACTTCCCTGTTCCTCGTCCTGTTATTCAAGAAACTCTGCTCCACATAAATCAAGTCAAGATGACATCAGAAGGGATTCTCAGTCTTATTTAGGACTCTATGAAATCTGTTTTATTTTTACCCAAATTCAGTTTTATTTTTTTCTAAATTATTTTTTTTTCATTTTAATTTTTCTGGACTCCTTTTTAATGGTCAAATTAAGTTTTATTAATCAAAAAGCATGTCTAATTAATTAAAATCATGAAACTTATACAATTTAACATTCATTTGTTAAAAGTGTAACAAAAATTATATGTTTAGGGCCGTATGAAATATTGAATTTTTTTTTCACCTTATGTTTTATTACCAAATTCTGTGTTTTAGCACGTCTAATTATTTGAATGCATACAAACAATTTGTATTTATTCTTACAGTAGCCTTATGAAATGCCCCCCCCCCCCCTCAGAAATTATGTGTTGTGTATTTACAGATTATCAGATGAAGCCATAAAACATTGATTTAATTATGAGAATTAAACATTAAAATGTTTGGCAAATAAAGGGGATTTACTATTAAAGTATATTTTGTGACTATTTCTTAAAAAAAAAAAAGTGTTATTATTTTTCAACAGTAGTAGTATTACGTACATTCTACTAAATAATAGTAATATAGCTATTTCTGACACAATGTCTTCAAGTTAAACAGGACTTTTATTTTGACGGGTTGCCGAGTAAAGTTCTGTGTGTATATGATATGACTAGTTTTACTCAAATGAAATGGTAAAATGCTGGTTTTGATCAGTTTTGGAGATATTGTTGATGTATTTATGTCTTCATTGAGACGTCAGACGCTGAAATCACGCGCTCTGTGTATGTAGTAAACAAAACCCTGCTCCATTCACGCAGAGACACATGCAGGATTCAGATTCACATCAGATACTAGTCCAGATCACCATTTGATTTAAGTGACCTGCTTTTGATTAATGCATCCAAACTTTGACAAACTCCGTGACATTAAACTGTAAATTCTGTTTTTATGATTAAATTTTCTGCATCACGGAAATCATAGAGCCCTACATATTCAATAGAGGAAAAACCTTTACAATTCAGACTGAACGTTTGATTTTGAAAAGAACCCAGAAACAAAACCAGGATGAACCTGTAACACAGGACCTACCGGCACAACTAGAAACCATGCAGTCCTAAAGGATGACGTCTGAAAAGAAAATCTAATTTTTTTACTTGTTTATTGAACTTTTAGACAAAGTCTAAGACAAATGTTTGCATATGTGTTTTTGTTTTGTATCGTATCTGATAAATCATGGTTTTATGGCTTATAGTGTCTGATACTTTGAGAACATGGTGGAAAAAAACTTCAGAGACTCAAACTGAGCAAAATATGAATTTACTGCAGATGCTGATATTTCTATGATGAGATTCTGATGCTTTTGATCAATGAGAATCAATGAGATCTTTATAACAGTGCAGCAGATACTGACATAAAATGATCTAAATATCAC
This sequence comes from Aspiorhynchus laticeps, assembly GCA_023376895.1. Classification (NCBI taxonomy): domain Eukaryota; kingdom Metazoa; phylum Chordata; class Actinopteri; order Cypriniformes; family Cyprinidae; genus Aspiorhynchus; species Aspiorhynchus laticeps. Next base: position 33,720,376 of record CM041816.1, on the reverse strand, counting down.
TCTATATCTCCAATAATATGTCTCAGTAAGACGAGACTGTAATGATCCAATCATATAATGCAATGCTGATTGAGAGATGAACAATAAACGCTCCTAAAAAGATCCTGATGATCAGATTTGAGACTAAAACATGATTGATGGAGAATCAAGTAAAGCTGAGCTGCACTGTAAAAAAAATTCTGTAGTTTTTACAAAATTATTTCGGCAGCTGTGGTCTGTAACACATTTACAGAACAAAACTGTAAAATTTACAGTATAAAACTGTAATTTACAAACAAGGACATTTTAATGTAAACCACTAAATTCAACCACACACTGCTATTAAAATCTGTTTTGTACCTTTTTTTTGTCACGCAGGGAATTCTGGAAATATCAGTTTACAGTTTTTGACTGTAAATTATACATTGATTTGTTATTTTTACCTCTAAAAACTGTACAATTTTTACTTGAAAAATAGGTTTACAGTAAGTTCCCGTACTATATACAGGGAGAAACTGTAAAAGATCTAACCAAACATTTAATGTAATTTTACAGTAAAATGCTGTTAATTGTTTCAAGATTCAAGATTTTTATTTGCTTGTTATATACTCTCTATATAATTGTGTATGTGACAAATAAAAATCTTGAAACAATTAACAGCATTTTACTGTAAAATTACATTAAATGTTTGGTTAGATCTTTTACAGTTTTTCACTGTATATAGTACGGGAACTTACCGTAAACCTATTAACAGTTTTTTTTTTCAGTAGCGTTTTTACTAAATTTTACTGTAAAATTACATTAAATGTTTGGTTAGATCTTTTACAGTTTTTCACTGTATATAGTACGGGAACTTACCGTAAACCTATTAACAGTTTTTTTTTCAGTAGCGTTTTTACTAAATTTTACAGTAAAATTACATTAAATGTTTGGTTAGATCTTTTACAGTTTCTCCCTGTATATAGTACGGGAACTTACCGTAGACCTATTAACAGTTTTTTTCAGTAGCATTTTTACTAAATTTTACTGTAAAATTCCATTAAATGTTTGGTTAGATCTTTTACAGTTTCTCCCTGTATATAGTACGGGAACTTACCGTAAACCTATTAACAGTTTTTTTTTTCAGTAGCGTTTTTACTAAATTTTACTGTAAAATTACATTAAATGTTTGGTTAGATCTTTTACAGTTTTTCACTGTATATAGTACGGGAACTTACCGTAAACCTATTAACAGTTTTTTTTTCAGTAGCGTTTTTACTAAATTTTACTGTAAAATTACATTAAATGTTTGGTTAGATCTTTTACAGTTTTTCACTGTATATAGTACGGGAACTTACCGTAGACCTATTTTAACAGTTTTTTTTTTCAGTAGCGTTTTTACTAAATTTTACAGTAAAATTACATTAAATGTTTGGTTAGATCTTTTACAGTTTCTCCCTGTATATAGTACGGGAACTTACCATAAACCTATTAACAGTTTTTTTTAGTAGCGTTTTTACTAAATTTTACTGTAAAATTACATTAAATGTTTGGTTAGATCTTTTACAGTTTTTCACTGTATATAGTACGGGAACTTACCGTAAACCTATTAACAGTTTTTTTTAGTAGCGTTTTTACAAAATTTTACAGTAAAATTACACTTATTTTTTTTACAGTGTGCTTCAGTCCAGTAAGTGTTCATCTAGAGATATGACTGCAGTTATTCTGACGTTTACTTGATCAAAATCAGAGAAGATTTAACAGAAAAAAGACACATGAAGCAGCAACTAAAGCTGGTCGTTTGTACAATTACACTAAACGAGCTATTACTGGATAAAAACTCTATCAATCAGACGACAGAAGACATGAGGGGATTGTGTGTGGCAGCAAACTTTGATCATTTAGAGGCTTAGAAATTCAATTAAATTCAAATATGATACAGTGGCTTTGAAAACTGTGTTTTCTTTCAGAGATGGGACGATGGACGCGCTTCAGCTGCTGCGCTGCTCTAAACTCAGACACAAGTTTTCCATCATTAAACCGGCCAAAAGGTGCGTGAGAATCAAGATCAAGCAGCTTCTGTCTCAGAGGACTGATCACTTAAATGTGTTTGTTTCCTTCTCAGTATAAAACTGGAGCGTTTCACGCAGGAGCTGTCAGATCTCATGAGCTGCCCGTACAAATCAAACTCAACCGAGCGCGAGCTGAACAGGTGCGTGTGTGTTTTTTTGTTTTTTTTGTCCAAACTGATCAAGTGGATGAGTCATGGTGTAAGCTGACATGAACATTCAGTTGTTATCTCTGACTTGCTCAGTTGGGGACACTTAAAGGGACAGTTCACCCAAAAATGAAAATTCTGTCATCATTTACTCATCCTCAAGAACTTCCAAACCTGTATGAATGTGTTTGTTCTGCTGAACACAAAGAAAGATATTCTGAAGAATGAGGGAAACAGAGCAGTTCTGGATCATAGTATTTTTTTTTCTCCTACTATGGAAGTCAATGGTGCCCCAAAATAGCCTGGTTACAAACTTTCTTCAAAATATCTTCCTTTGTGTTCAGAACAAACACATTCATACAGGTTTGGATCTACTTGAGGGTGAGTAAATGATGACAGAATTTTCATTTTTGGGTGAACTGTCCCTTTAACTTCTAGCGATTATCGTCAATTTGATTTCACAGATACTATTTAAACTATACTGAGCTAGACAATGACATCTCTGAATTCAATAATGAAATTCCCTTAACTGAAAATTGAGTGTTTAATCTTATTATTATACATTACTGACACTCTATCCTCCAACTTGATAGTGTTAAGTGCTTTGACGCAATCTGTATTGTTAAAAGCGCTATATAAATAAAGATGACTTGACTTTGTGGAGGTGAAAGTAAAACCAGCGACTCTGTCAGCTTCTCGAGTTCACACGATATTTTAAGATCGAGGTTGATATTGTGTACAAGACAGAACTATTCAGATATACTCAAACAGAGTTTGTTCTGAAATGTCAGTGATTCAGATTCAGTAGCCTATTTACATCAGATTTTGTATCTGCGCAATATTCGCTTCATCACATAAAGCTTCTTTATTGATATCGATGGTTGCAAGAAGAACATGGAATATTTCCATTGCACCGAATTTGACCGGAATATATGTTATAGTGAAAATTTAATGTTCTTTACACTAAGAAAAAAAGTGGTTATTTTAAGAAATATTCACTGAAAGGTACAATTCTGTGGTATTACTGACTTTAAAACTTTTATTTTAAAGAATGTAGCAATGTTGGGCAGTAACTAGTTACTGTAACTTAGTTACTGTAATAATATTACTTGTTGCAGTAACTAGTAGTGTAACTAATTACTAATAAGATTTCAGTAATGATATTACAGTTACATCCATAAAACAGCTTAGTTACTTTTGATGCCTCGACCCGCTGATTTAAAATCTAACAATCAAATAATTCATAGATTTATTGTCATAATTTTCACGACTCGCACATGATCTGAACACTGTTGTGTTACTGTACTCTGGCATTACATCCCTCTGATCAACATCTGCTACATTATATTACTATAATTAAAAATCTTTTTGGAAAATTAAACAGTTTATTACAAACTTATGTGATTTAGAAATACATAATGAAATATAAACGTATATGGGTAACGGCTTCAAGCTACACATGACAATTAATGAGATGAATACAACACTTCTACTTGAATGTCACTATTAATCACTATTGAGTGTTTGTCATAACTGCGATCCGATGTGTATTTTGGTCAAATGATGAGGCAGAAATATGTTATTAGTAACATTTATGTGGAAGATACACTGTTACAACTTCTGTGTGGCGTGAAGAAACAATGTAACTAATTACTGTTACCAGAAAGTAACAAGTAAAGTAACAATATTACTTTTGAAAGGAGTAACTAGTAATGAGTAATATATTACATTCTTTGAGGAACAAGCCCAACACTGGAATGTAGTTAGTGCAAGATTGTGCGCAAAAGCTCTAATTTGTGCATGTGTTATAAACACAATTTCATATTTACTATTTTGGCAGATTTGATGCGCGGGAATTGTGTTCTCATCTTATAGTAATACATTTAGCTAATGCTGCGAGACTTTACAATCAGCATGAAAAGATGTGTGCCGATTTATCAGTTTGTGTATCTGATTTACAGAGATGTTTTAGATTCATAAGACTAATGTGGCAGCTTTTCAGAAATCATCATCGTTCAGTCATTGGGTTTAATGAGACGAGTTTTTAAAAAACAGTTCAAACATTAAATCTTTAAATACTGAGGTGGTTCATTTTTACAGAGATGACGCTTATCAAGCTGCTGGATGCTGATTAACTTTCTCTCTGTGTGTTTATGACAGAATGAGACTACAGTTTTGCTGTAACGCCACAGGATCGTTATTCCTCACCAAACGAAACACAGCCGTCGATCAGACCATCCCGTATGAGACGAGCACAATTAAAACATACAAAATGAATGCAGTTATTCACAGCATGCTGCCTGAGGTGTGTCTGTGAGAGACAATCACACATTTACAGATCTTTAAGCATGTTTATGTGATAGTTTGGGGCCAGATTTGTCCTCTGAATGTGACACAACCTGTCAAACCAGTCCATCCCTACAGTCTCACAAATAAAGGTACAAAAGCCGTCACTGGGGCGGTACCTTTTCAAAATGTACATGTTTGTACCTAAAACGTCTATTTTGGTACCTTAAAGGAACATATTAGTACAAACCCGATTCCAAAAAAGCTGGGACACTGTACAAATTGTGAATAAAAACAGAATGCAATGATGTGGAAGTTTCAAATTTCAATATTTTATTCAGAATACAACATAGATGACATATCAAATGTTTAAACTGAGAAAATGTATCATTTTAAGGGAAAAATAAGTTGATTTTAAATTTCATGGCATCAACACATCTCAAAAAAGTTGGGACAAGGCCATGTAGGTTTTAGGTTATAATATGCACACTTTAAGTACTAATATGTTCCTTTAAGGTACCAAAATAGATCTTTTAGGTACAAACATGTACATTTTGAAAAGGTACCGCCCCAGTGACGGCTTTTGTACCTTTTAGGTTATAATATGCACACTTTAAGTACTAATATGTTCCTTTAAGATACTTTTGTACCTTTTAGGTTATAATATGCACACTTTAAGTACTAATATGTAACTTTAAGGTACCAAAATAGACCTTTTATTTACAAACATGTACATTTTGAAAAGGTACCGCCCCAGTGACGGCTTTTGTACCTAAACACTCGAACACTAAAAATATAAATATTTTTTATATGCATGGCATTGGTAACAATTTAGCAACATCGAACTGTAAACATGCAAATGTCTTAAATTATTTAAAAATATTAACTTCTGGTATTTCAAGTAAATATTTCATGTCAATTACATGGCCAAGAGAAAAAGACATGAGGGAGAATCAATAAATTATTAATAATTTAATAATGTGAATAATATGTAATCCATAAAAACGTAACTGTAATCTGATTATGAGCATTTTAAAATGTAATATGCTTTAATTAGGAGTACTTGATTTTTTAAATCTGATTATGTAATCCAGATTACATGTAATCAGTTCTGTTCATATAATGCATGAGGTCTGTAAACAAGACTAGTTCACTTGAGTTTTTATAATGTTTTTTTTAATTCATGACTAAAATAAGGTCCGTGGGAAACATAACTTCACAATACTTGTTGTACAGTGTAAACTGCACGCAGCAAATGCTCTTATGTAGTTATTCTTACAAGCGTACGTTTATAAAAATAAACATAATCTCAAGGGAACCCATGGTGCAGTAGTTTTCTGGGTTTGGCTTCACAGCTGCAGCACTCTGTTGGAAACAAACCCCGGAAATCCTGGCTTGGTTAGAATAGTGAAAAAGAGGATGTGTGATCATATTCAGATTATCAAATGTGTGAGTGTGTGTGTGTGTGTGTGTGTGTGTGTGTGTGTGTGCGGGTTTATGTGGTTTATGAGGACACAAATTTGTATAATAACATGGGTATGACAGAGGTATTACAATTTGAAGGTGTTTTATGAGGACACTGCCTATGTCCCCGTAATTCAAAAGGCTTAAAAAAACATACTAAATGGTGTGAGGGCTAAGTTTAGGTGTAGGGTAGGTGTAGGGCAATAGCACACACAGTTTGTTCAGTATAACAACCATTACGCCTATGGAGAGTCCCCATAAACCACAAAAACCAACGTGTGTGTGTGTGTGTGTGTGTGTTTGTGTGTGTGTGTTTATATATGTGTGTGTGTCTGTGCGTGTGCGTGTGTATAAATATATGTGTGTGTGTAGGATGTCTCCTGGAGCGGTCGTCGTCTGGGTCGGTGTGCTGTTGTTGGCAGTGGTGGGATTCTGAAGAACAGCAGCTGTGGACGTGAGATTGACAGCGCAGACTTCGTCATACGGTAAACACATCCCATCATGCCTTGCGCCTCAACACTTACATGAGTGCTCATGCATTCTTCCTGTTAACACAGTTTTCTCTCTGTTTCAGGTTTAATTTGGCTTCTATTAATGACAGTGATGTTGGGCTGAAGACGGATCTGATAACCATCAACCCCAGTCAGATTCGGTCAGTGTCCATAAACACAAGTTTATTTAACATTTTAAATAAGGACATTTTAGATTCGGATATAACTCTCAGTGAGATGGATTCTTGTTTTTTATAATTCTAACCAAAGATTTTGCCATTTAGATTAACATCCATAGAATCTTTCAGCTGCACAAAAGTGAAAAAAGGTCCTTTAGAATATTTAAATGTTCTTCACACTAAGAAAAAATTATTAATTTAACAACTGTTCACTGAAAAGTAACCAAAAATGGTTCCTTTCTATGGAATCACTGCAAAAAAAAATAAACCTTTTGCAACTTTAATTTTTACAAGTTTAGCTATAATTTGTTCTGATCTTGAATTATTATTCTGTGTTTCTGGTCTGATGACACACTGAAAAATCATTGATGTATTTCTCTCAAATAATTACAGAAACAGCATTTACAACAAGTATGTTAATAAATCCATTGTATACATGTAGGCAAACAGATTTGGTCAAACTAGTTCTCATAATGTTGTTCAACATTATTTATCACATTAACAGTATAGTATGGTGGCCGAGAGAGCTCAACGCACTGCAAATGAAAAGTTCAAGTTCATTTTATTTGTATAGCACATTTACAACAGCCACTCGGCTGACCAAAGTGCTTTACAGGAGAGAAAATTATAAAACATACACAGAAAACAAGCCAGTTAAAAAAGAACAACCCATTTCGAAATTACAGTAAATTACAGTTTTTAGCAGGGGCTTAAAAACAGACAGGGGCTGTTCTAATCTCTAAAGCTAGGTTATGTAAATATTTATAAACAAAGAGTCGAATTTTGAAGCCTATTCTCTGATGAACCGGCAACCAATGAAGAGATCTGAGAATAGGAGTGATGCGTTCATGTTTGCGACACTTCAGAAGAAGTCTGGCCGCTGTGTTTTGGACTAGCTGAAGGCGTGCAATTTGCGATTTAGATATTCCGCAATATAAAGAATTGCAGTAATCTAGCCAAACGCATGAACAGCCATTTCTAGAGTTTTGGGAGTGAGAAAGTCTCTGATTTTAGACAGTAGACGAAGTTGATAGAAACTGGAACCGATAACGGAAGAGATACACTATATTGCCAAAAGTATTGGCACCCCCTTCTTTAGAACAGAAAAATGCACTTCCAAATCTGTGGCAACAACGATGGGAACATAATTCATGTGTTTAAAAATTGTATTTCCATCTCTGTTACAACAGTTTTGTAAGTGTCTAAAATGACTGAACCCATATGTACAAGTCATTGGTGTTTGGTGATGAGTTTTTGGCTCAAGGTCTGCATTTACAGTCACACCAGAGGTGTTAAACTGGGATTAGGACTTGGTTTTATGCAGACCAGTCAAGTTCTTCCACACTGACTCAATCAATCATTTTCTTTTTGAACCTTGTCTTATACACAGAGACATTGTCATGTTAGAATAGAAAAGAGTCCAAACTGTTGCTATAATATTAGAAGCACACAATTTCCTAGAATATCATTATATGCTTTAACATTAAGATTTGTACTCATAGAAATTACTAAAGTAGTCAAACCTGTTCATTAGAAGGGGGCGCCAATACTTTTGTCAATATAGTGTATGTTTATCGAATTTTAAATGCTGGTCGACAAGAATACCTAGGTTTCGCACCTGTGAAGATCTAAACTGTCCAAATCGGGGCGTATATACTGAGAATTCTCATTAGAACCAAAAACAATTACTTCGGTCTTGTCTTCATTTAGGGAGAGGAAATTTTGGGCAAGCCATGATTTAACCTCCTCTAAAAATTGCAGAAGAGAGGTAATCACTGCGGAATTTTTTCTTTTGATTGGTAGATAGATTTGAGTATCGTCTGCGTAGAAATGAAATGACACACCTTGTTTCCATAGAATAGAGCCCAGAGGTAAAGAGAAAATAGAGAAGGAGATAAGATAGAGCCTTGTGGAATGCCACAGGTCAGAGGTGCAGGGGAAGAGGTAAAATTACCCAGCTTCACTAAAAACTTTCTGTCCGACAGGTATGACTGAAACCAATTTAGAACGGTAGCTTTTAGACCCACCCAGAACTCTAGTCTGGATAATAGTGTGGAGTGGTCTACGGTATCAAAAGCGGCCAATAAAAACACATGCAAATAGAAAAAAAACACATGCAAATTAAGAAAACATCTTCATCTGTTTGACAGCACATGTGCTGCAGATACTTACAACACAACCAAAAACGTGCTGCGAAAACAGAAACTCACAACACAAACAAATACGAATGAGCTGCAAATATACACAGATTACATTGGAAATGTTTAAGGGAACTGCAACAAGTGACAAACCTGGCTGGGATATGCTTATCAATGTCTACTCTGAAAGGTGAGATTTTTGTTTATTTTAACATCCTGATCATATAATTTCTTAGCTTAAATAAGCAAAATACTACACAATTACTGTAACTGTGTAAGCTGGATACTTTTACAACTTAAAAAATTAACCATCAATAAGTGGCCTATATATTATATATATTTATCTTGTTATATAAATAATAAAAAAATGGTTACTAATATTTAAACCATGGTAAATTAACCACACTAACCTAGTTTAACCATGGTATTTGTACAACTGTGGTTATACAAATGGTAATCACGGATACTTTTACTATAATAAAACCATGGTTAATTTTCATAAGCATTGTCGGGGTCCCCTTTGAGGTCTGTGCTATATGCAGCGCGTTTTTTCTTTGTGTTATGAGTATTTGCAGTGTGTTTCTGTTTTTGCAGCACGTTTGTATTTGTTTGTGTTGTGTGTATTTGCAGCACGTGTGCTGTCAAACTGATGAAGATGTTTTCTTAATTTGCTGTTGCTTTTTCTATTTGCATGTGTCGACCGCCTTAGTATAGTCATTGGTCACAATCTATCAGTCATGAAGTAATGAGCAATGTTTTACAGCATTTATTAATCTCGGTTAATGTCATTTTTATAAATGCACTACTGTTAATTTTAAAATCACAATGCATTTAATGATCCCTTTTTCAAAAACAATACATTTATTCACATTAGGCCTATACAAGATTATTAAATTCTATAATATATATGTTAGCATTTTGTAAAACGTTAGGCCAACCAAATAAACATTTACACACATTTACCGTGTTTTGTAACACATAGTAACTGATTACATGTAATTACGTAATCAGATTCCAAAAATTAAGTAATTGTAATTAGATAAAATTACATTTTAAAATACTCGTAATCAGACTACAGTTACTTTTTATCGATTACATGATTGCATATTATTTACACAACAGCAATAATTTATTCATAATTTATTGATTCTCGCTCATTCCTCTTTTTCATCTTTCAAATTGTACTTTCTAAAATAGCCTGCCACTTAAATACACTCAAAGTCTCCAGTTTTGTGAAAATTCACTCATTAGTGAAAATCAGTCATTAGGTGCTACACAGCATTTGAGCACTGATTCACACAAATCATTTCAGGTTTATGAAGTGTTTCAACATTGCATCAATTACTGATGAATACATTAATTGTTATTTGAATCATGACTTGGTTGGCTATTTTACCATGTATGGATGGTATTAAAATGCACAAATTCACCAACTTCTTTGTAATCTGATCCTCGGCATATATTTACCTATAAGTGCTGTATTTTTCTTCAAAAAATCCCTGCATTTCACTGCTGATTGTACTTTGTAGGATTGTGTATGTGACAAATAAACCTACCTTGACCTTGACCTTGACCTTGAAGTACCCCTGAGATTTTAAAATAGATATTTTCATAATGAAGCATCACATTTACATGTTTATGGTTCTCTGCTGTTGGTTAATAGTCACATGACATGCAGGTAAACAAATGTAGGTTTGATTCATTTTAAAATTGTTTAAATTTATAATTTTTATGATTTAATTAATTATTTTCATTAAACTCATAAATATGGCACAATGTTATTCTATTTAAATAGAGTTAGGTCAAAAGTAATCTAAAAGTAGTCTTAGTGTAATGTAATGGATTACGTTACTAACTACAATTGTGGTCATGCAATTTGGAATCAGTAACGGATTACAATTTGTAAGTAATCTACCCAGCTCTGACTGTCTGTAATGATTAAGAGTGTTTATTTCAAACTGTGTGTCTTTAGATTCAAAAATCTGGCGCAGAATCCGGATCCGTTGGTGGAGCGGGTCAGTGTGTACGGAAACGCATCCCTCGCTATGGCCGCCTTCGCCTACACCTTCTGCACTGGACAGTCAATCAAAACTCTCAAAGTCCTCCATCCAATCAGACCTCAGCAGCCGGTGGTGTTCTTCAGCCCCATTTACCTACGAACACTGGACCGTTTCTGGAAGGGGCGTGGCCTGAAGTCGATCCGCCTCTCCTCTGGGTTTATGTTAATTAACATGGCACTGGAACTGTGTGAGAACGTGCATGTTTACGGATTCTGGCCATTTGGAACCGACCTGCAGAACAATTCCGTTCCGTATCATTATTACGATCAGATGAGTCCGCATCGTTACATGCACAAAATGCCGGAGGAGTTTGTGCATCTTCTGCAGCTCCACAGCCAGGGGGCGCTAACACTGCACCTGCAGCCCTGCTCCTCAGACGCAAGCTGACTTGTGATCTTATTTTGACTGACTGTCATTTATTTATATGAGAGGACATATCAGTGGTGAGTGGTCAGGCCTGTAGCCAGCTATGAGGTAAATGTTTTATGTTCAAAAATAAAATTTGTTCTCTGAATGACTAATTTGCTGTAAAACTCCTCATGTGAATGTCTGCATGACATGTATAATTCAGTTTGCAAGAATTTGAGCATCCATGGTATGAAAATGATCATTGCGAGATGCTGACGAAAGCCCTATTTGGACGGTAATTGTTTCTCAAGGGGACGTAAGTGATTTTCACCATTTACAGAGGGTAGTCGGTGATTTAATTGCCGTCCGAATCCACATCTCTGAGTTTACGAGAAGAAATCGATTAAAAATTCAGTGTTTAAACCCTTTTTGAGCACTCCTGATCACCGTACGGTAACTGTTGTAGGCTACGGTGTAATTTGCATACATATTTATTTCTGAAATGCTGGAAAAGAACAATACTTCATAACTGCTCACAGCGACTGGGAGCAGAAGAAAAGAAAAGAAAAGCAGGTAAACATTCGAAATTGGTCTTTATTATGGCAGCAGAATGTATGCAATACAATTTTAAAATGTGTGTTATAAACAGCTATATACATAACAATATCGCGTATATGCAACTATAGCATGCCTATTTTCCTACTTTTAAACAGGAGGTTTAAATAATGGCATAATAAATATGCATTCGCAGCTTATTTATACGGAACGCCACTGGGACCAGGGGCGCAGATGGGATTTTTTAACTGGGGGGGGATCCGTATTCAGAATGGCACGGAAAACAAATAACGATTGCTAACGGTTGCCTGTTACATTACAGTACATAAAATTTGACTTACCACATAAACAGAGTAAGGAGAGATGACTGAGGACGATGGTGAATGATTTGCAGATCCTGAGCACCACTGACAATCTAATCTTGTAAAATGTGTGGTAAGTACTGCCGCTCCATACAGAGTACGTGCGTTCGTGAATCTCGAAAGTGAAACTAAAACGCGATCGTGTATTGAAAAGCCGTTTCAATGGCATGCATAATAGCAGCTCGCAATTTATATACAGTATAATATACATTTATATACGGGGGGGAATCACGATTTTGAAATCTCTGCATCCACATGTATGTACACAACCATGGCAACGACAATCGCGGAAACAAGCGAAGATGACACACAAGCATATTCAAGCAAAAGCCAACACGGATAAGTTGTGTGAAACAAAGCAAAATCAACAATACTCACGTATCAAGAAGAAACAACACAACCTCGGCGTCAGATTCAAGCCCTTCCCCAGCAAGCAATAGCCGTCATTTCACCGTCTCGGTTAATTATAGACCCGGTATACTCCGGCTATGTGTAACCCACTTCTAGCCCAAATAACCTTGAATTTGGTTACATGTTTTTTTTGGCACATTAGCTTGTGAGATGTATGATATTCCATCGTGTAAGCAAAGTCAACAGTGTTTTCAAGGTGTTTGGTTTCATTTCTTAGACATGTTCTTTGCGTAGCCTCGGTTTAGCTCGTCGTCAGAGCAGCTATTTGTAGTCCACTTACAGTCAAAACTGATTCATTGTAGTTTTTGGTCAGGCAGCGCATGAGATGGTTAATATCCCATCATGTTTGCAGTGTCAATAATATCTACAAAGATATAAGTGTCATTTCATGATATGGTCTATATGCAGCCACGTTTTAGCTCTAAATTGGACGGGCCAGGTGTAGTCTGCTTTTAGCCCACCCGGTGAAATCGAGACAATCCGTGGTCTAATTTTAACGGCTTGGCTATACCCTAAACCAGACCAGATGAGCATAGCTAAAATAGCCTTAAAATTGTTTACATGTAATTTTCGCCCAAGCAGCTTCTTTTGAAACATTTAAATTATCATTATTTTATTTAATTATTTTACAGCATTATTAAATATAGCATTATTTATTATGCCAAAAATAATTTAAATGTTTCAAAAGTTTACTTGCATTGGATAATATGATGTCATGCATCTCACAAGCTGTTAAATGTAACATTCATACACATTATACGATATTATTCGACTGTCTTTCGTTTTATAAATAAAAATGCAATTACAATTCCCAACCCTAGCAATCGTAGCCGTACTGAGACATGAGACGCGAGATGTGAAAGTTAGTAGAGATCACGTTTTGAATGTTGTTTTTACACGAGAGAGCACTAAAGTTTACCTGTCGGAGAGCAGCGGGCAAACAACAAACGAAAAAGGACATTCCTACTTGGTCTTATATGTATCTGTGTTTTCGTTTTTACATGTGTTCATTATTTATCTGTATTATTTGTTATGTTTAACTATTTAGTGTTGTCAAAAGTACCGACCGCCATACTATTCAGTACTGAGATTTTAAAAACGTCCATTTCCCGCTAAGATTTGAGCACTGTTGAGCGGATTATTAAACAGTGCTGATTGGTCATTGTTCACGCATTCAACAGATACATCTGTGATTGACTTTAATGATCATAAAGTGAATAATAATCATGATTCACACTCTTCACCGAGCGCTTCATTGATCATTAAAGTCAATCACAGATGTATCTGTTGAGTGCGTGAACAATGACCAATCAGCGCTGTTTAATAATCCGCTCAAATCTTAGCGGGAAATGGACGTTTTTAAAATTTCGTCACAGCACATGTGCCTTGATGAGTGAAATTCTTGAGAGCGTGCTCCAGACAGTGCAGAAACAATTAACATATAGACAGCACCATTACATACTTACAGACTTATACAGATGACAATGTTCAATATACACATACATATACTCAGTACACACAGTGTTACATACTTACAGTTATCAATACACATTATACACCATATGTACACATTCTACATTATGTACACATACAGTATATACATACACAGTAATATGCAAAGGTGCAGTAGATTGTACATAAGCTGGATACGCAAATGTCATGGATGTGCATTGGATGGTATCCAGTGGTAGCAGATTGTTGTATTTGTGCAGTGTGTATGTGTAGTCCAGTTTGAACTGTGGAGTTAAAGTGCAGTGCATGGCATATGGTAAAGTGGGAGCGTGCTGTAGGGTGTATTAGTTCTGACTGTTCATTAGCCTGATAGCCTGAGGGAAAAAGCTGTCCCTCAGTCGGCTAGTGCGGGATCGGATGCTGCGGAGACGTCTCCCTGAGGGCAGCAGAGAGAACAGTCTGTGGGACGGGTGGCTGGAGTAATTGATGATCCTCCGGGCTTTCCTTATACACCGCCTGGTGTAGATTCATTGTGGATGCCAAATGGAGGAGTAGTAGCTATGAGATGCCGTAGCCACCACTACAGCTGTTAAATAAACACAAATTATTCACCTTTTTTTTGGTCATCTTTATTTCCTACAAATACAAAAGCAACAATTATTCTTTTTCCTTTTGGATTTTAAAGTTCTTCCAATACTTGACCATCTCCTCTTCATCCGGTGTGAATATACTCTCAATACCTCGACTGAGGTGTCCTTGAGCAAGACACCGAACCCCCAACTGCTCCCCGGGCGCCGTAGCATGGCTGCCCACTGCTCCGTGTGTGTTCACTTAGGATGGGTTAAATGCAGAGAATGGGGCAGTCGTGGCCTAATGGATAGCGAGTTGGACTTGTAAGTGGAAGGTTGTGGGTTTGAATCTCAGGTCCGGCAGGGATTGTTGGTGGGGGGAGTATCCTCCTTCAATACCACGACTGAGGTGTCCTTGAGCAAGGCACCGAACCCCCAACTGCTCCCCGGGCGCTGCCCACTGCTCCGGGTGTGTGTTCACTTAGGATGGGTTAAATGCAGAGAATACTTTTCACTACTGGTTATATACTCTCTATGTGACAAATAAAAAAATGCTGGTGAAGGTTCTCCCCACATTTTGCGAGCCTCTGCCTTCTTGCTGTCCACTGAGTAGATCATTTTATTACTCTAATTAAGAAATGTAACCCGTTGGATTAGAGAATATTTAATTAGAGTGTTATACTGTGGAAAAGCTGTATAGACACTGAATGATATGTTTAATCTCAAATGTTTGTAAAGTCATTTAGCCTGCACCCATGAACCTTTTATGCTTAAAGCTTTACCTTGATTGAATTGTGTTTTTATACTTCATTTTTAGCTGCTACCATGTTCTTGTTTCATTTTTCCCTTTTTTCTTTTGCCATAGGATACCATTAAAATGAATATTAGTTCAATAAATGATGT
This sequence comes from Aspiorhynchus laticeps, assembly GCA_023376895.1. Classification (NCBI taxonomy): domain Eukaryota; kingdom Metazoa; phylum Chordata; class Actinopteri; order Cypriniformes; family Cyprinidae; genus Aspiorhynchus; species Aspiorhynchus laticeps. The sequence goes on along the minus strand of CM041816.1, from coordinate 33,704,982 downwards.
TTTATTAACAAAGTTCGGGAGGAGCACGTTCAGATAATTAACCTAATTAACACAAGAGGAGCACAATCAGTAATCAACCCTGTTAACAAGATAAGAGGTGTGTATATATACACAGCAGACTTACCTCAGTTCCTTGACAGTTTTCCAGCATCCCTCCGCCACCCCTTCTCCGCACTTACAACTATTCCTGTCCTAACCTATGGGGGGGTATTCAGGGTTCGGGCCAAATTCCGAGCTCGGAGCCCTCCCCTCGGACAGCACGCCAAATACGCATAAACTTTATTCTATTTCTGGCCAAAAAAAAAAAAAAAAAAACCTTTATTCTATTTATTATATGTAAGTGTGAACTAGTGAATTTACAGTTTTCACCTCTGATATTATAACAGTTTATCCCTCGGTTTCACAGACAAGGCTTAAGACTAGTCCCAGACTAAAGTGCAAGTCTGAGTTGTTTCAACTGAAATAAATTTGCACTGATTGATCTTAAAACATATCAGTGCCTTTGTTTTGTCTCAAGATGCACAACAGTAATGTTTTTTCTAAGGCATGTTAATAAAAATTGAACTATGGCCTAATCCTGGTTTAGTCTAAGCCTTGTCTGTGAAACCGGGCCATTAAGTATTAAATTTAAGCATTGACGGAAGTACGCGGACGTCTTTTTGGCGGGAGCTGTTGCCATGGTGAATCGTAATTTCGGAGCTCCACTGATCATGACTTTTCATCTCACAGTAAGTCAGCTCAGAGTTCAAGTTTAAACTCAGAGTTGGTTGAACCTCCTTATTGAAACGGGCCCCAGGTCTATATGGCGAGTTTGAGAGGGGCGGGGTTATGCGTGGGTGGGTGGGTACCATTGAAGGGGGGGGGGGGTCACCTTTAACCCCACACACTCACACACACACACTCAAACGCTCTCGTTCATGTGTTTCTCTCATGCAGGGATCCTCAAATCTGGCTTGCGAGATCCACTTTCCGGGAGAGCTTAGCTCTAACCCTGACCAAACTCACCTACCTGTGATTTTCTGTTGATCCTTAAGACATTGATTAGCATGCTCAGGTGTGTTTGATTAGGGTTAGAGCTAAACTCTGCAGGAAAGCCAGATTTGAGGATACCTGCTCTGATGGCATTGGCGTTTCTCTGGAGTATCTTCAGGTTCCTGATGGTCCTGATCGTCTTTCAGGGTGTGTGTGTGATGTTTTATTACACACGCAACACACACTCATCCAGGTGAACATTTACATTTAATTAATTATTGAGAATTTAAATCAGACTCAAGTGTTCCTCAAGTCTAACTGTTAATCTAAATCATTTATCGTTTCTGCTAAAAAAAACAATAGAAGCCCAATAGAAACCATCACAGAAATTCCAATGGTTTCCATTAGAATACCATTATAAACCATTACAAAATTCCTTTTTGTAGTGTGTTTTAGGCATTTTTCCAATATGATTTAATATCCCACCAATAGAATCCATCACATACCAGTAGACACCATTATAGTTTCCATTAAAACCAATACAATTCCCATTATAACCATTAAATCTATTAGATTTTCTATTGTGTTTTGGGCAGGATTCTATTGTTTTTTTCAGCAGGTTGCTCTTGTTGGTTGACACACTATTAATAATATTGTGCTTGCTGTTATGAAGTTGTTCAGTTGTTTTCGGTGGGGTCTTGTGGTTTAAATGTAATTTATAGGTTGAAATGCATAACTTTTATAAAGTCTAAGACACATACCTCATAGTTTCTAAGTCTTAAGAAGTGACCTGATGATTGAATGTTCTCTTAATTGGTGAATAGCCAACATCAGTGGTTTTCAAACTTGTTCCTGGGGACCCATAGCTCTGTGTATTTTACATGTCTCCCTAATTAACACACCTGATTCAGATCATCAGCTCATTAAGAAAGAGCTCCATGAACTCAAATGAGTGTGTCAGATAAGGGAGACATGCGAAATGAAAAGAACTTGACTAGTCTGCATAAAGCCAAGTCCTAATCCCAGTTTAACACCTCTGGTGTGACTGTAAATGCAGACCTTGAGCCAAAAACTCATCACCAAACACCAATGACTTGTACATATGGGTTCAGTCATTTTAGACACTTACAAAACTGTTGTAACAGAGATGGAAATACAATTTTTAAATACATGAATTATGTTCCCATCGTTGCTGCCACAGATTTGGAAGTGCATTTTTCTGTTCTAAAGAAGGGGGTGCCAATACTTTTGTCTATATAGTGTATGTAGAAGTCATTGGTGTTTGGTGATGAGTTTTTGTCTCAAGGTCTGCATTTACAGTCACACCAGAGGTGTTAAACTGGGATTAGGACTTGGTTTTATGCAGACCAGTCAAGTTCTTCCACACTGACTCAATCAATAATTTTCTTTTTGAACCTTGTCTTATACACAGAGACATTGTCATGTTAGAATAGAAAAGAGTCCAAACTGTTGCTATAATATTAGAAGCACACAATTTCCTAGAATATCATTATATGCTTTAACATTAAGATTTGTACTCATAGAAATTACTAAAGTAGTCAAACCTGTTCATTAGAAGGGGTGCCAATACTTTTGGCAATATAGTGTATATGTAACTACCTCAAAATAAAATGTTGACAAAAAAAAAATTGGCATTATTTTTCACTTGTTTAAAAGTAAAAACAAACATGTAAAAAAAAACATTATTTGATTTAATAATTCATGCGTCATAGGGCTAGAGCTATTCTTCATTTCTAAGATTCCTTCAGTTTACAGCTGTGAAAACATGTTTAAACTATTTGTCCTCAATTAATTCCGCAAATCTGCACGATGTGTAATCAAGTCATCTATTTGATTGTACGTTTTGAAAAACATTCATAACTTAATGGGAACGTCAGCTAAATGTTCTCAGAACATATTTCTGTTTGTTGGATTTACATTTGATATTTTAACATCAATTTACAAACGGGTGTGTTACTGAATCAACATTCATATCAAAGGATCTAGAAGAAATTATTACTTGGCTTCGTGTTGTGCATCATCTTGTTCAAGAGGCTCTGCTCCACCTAAATCAAGTCAAGATAACAACAGAAGGGATTTACAGTCTTATGCAATGGGGGAAAAAGTCAAATTCTGACAGAACGCTTGATTTTTGACACTAGTTTTGTAGAAAAGAACACAGAATCACTAGGATCTTTACTACAGTACAGCAGATACTGACATAAAATGATCTAAACATCAGCGGTCACTCTATATCTCCAATAATATGTCTCAGTAAGATGAGACTGAAATGATCCAAACATATAATGCAATGCTGATTGAGAGATGAATAATAAAGGCTCCTCAGAAGATGTGAGATGAAGATCATTCCTCCGCTGAGGAACAGTGAAAGTAAAGCTTCTGGAAACAAACTCTCCTCAAAAGATCCTGATGATCAGATTTGAGACTAAAACATGATTGATGGAGAATCAAGTAAAGCTGAGCTGCTTCAGTCCAGTAAGTTACACTAAAAGAGCTTTTACTGGATAAAAACACTCAATCGGAGACAGAAGACATGAGGAGATTGAGTGTGGCAGCAAAGATTGATCATTTAGAGCAGAGGTCTTCAACCCTGTTCCTGGGGACCCACTATCCTGAAGAGTTTAGTTACAACCCTAATCAATCACACCTGAAGCGGCCAATCAAGCTCCTCAAGACTGCTTGAAAATTGCAGGCAGGTGTGCTGAAGCAGGTTGGAAATAAACTTTCCAGGAGAGTGGGTCCCCAGGAGCAGGGTTGAATACCTCTGATTTAGAGGCTTAGAAATTCAATTAAATTCAAATATGATACAGTGGCTTTGAAAACTGTTTTCTTTCAGAGATGGGACGATGGACGCGCTTCAGCTGCTGCGCTGCGCTAAACTCAGACACAAGTTTTCCATCATTAAACCGGCCAAAAGGTGCGTGAGAATCAAGATCAAGCAGCTTCTGTCTCAGAGGACTGATCACTTAAATGTGTTTGTTTGCTTCTCAGTATAAAACTGGAGCGTTTCACGCAGGAGCTGTCAGATCTCATGAGCTGCCCGTACAAATCAAACTCAACCGAGCGCGAGCTGAACAGGTGCGTGTGTGTTTTTGTTTTTCTTGTCCAAACTGATCAAGTTGATGAGTCATGGTGTAAGCTGACATGAACATTCAGTGGTTATCTCTGGCTTGCTCAGTTGGAGACACTTAAAGGGACAGTTCACCCAAAAATGAAAATTCTGTCATCATTTACTCATCCTCAAGAACTTCCAAACCTGTATGAATGTGTTTGTTCTGCTGAACACAAAGGAAGATATTCTGAAATATTCTGTTTGTCTTTTATGACTTAGTTCACACTGCAGGCTAAAGTGGCCCAAATCTGACTTTTTTGCCCAAATGTGACCCATATCTGATTTTCTTATGACAGTCTGAACAGCACAAATCAGGCCCAAGCCACTTTCATATGTGGTCCTAAATCAGATACATATCCAATGTTTTGCAATGCGACTTCAGTCTGAACGGCCATGTCGCATTTCATGCGATTTTTACGTCATTGAAATGCGATCACAATTCTGCGCTGGAGGAGGCGGGAAGATTAAAATCACAATGGCAGACACTATATAGACAATAATATCACTTCGTTATTTAGGCTCCGATTGCACATTAAAGGTGCTGTATGTAGGATTTTGACTCTACTAAAGCATAAAAATACCATAATATGCTTGCAGATATTTAAGAAACATGCTAAGTTAACATACTTGTTTATCTGAAAAACAATGATACAGTCAGTTATTCTTCTTTGAAAATGTGCGTTCCTGCCCGGAATGTCTGTGTTTGTTATTGTTTGTGAAACCCGCCCACTGCCAGTTTAACCAATTGTATTTCGGCACCCCGGGTTGCCAGTTGGTGGAAAACGCAGCGTATTTCATTTCATTCATCGTCATGTGCGCTCGTTCCTGTTGTTGTCCTTAATCTGGCAACCTGTGTGTGCGTCAAGTCAGAGGAGGAGGGGCTGGTGAAAAAAACAGTCTCCAATATTTTGAATTTGAACTGCAATACCTAGTTCAACCGCTAGGTGTCAATCCTACATACAGCACCTTTAACTTAAAAATTGCTAAACACACGCTAACATGAGCAGCATCCATTTTTATTTCCGCAAACACAGTGCGCTGCGTCTGAAGTCACGTCTTCTGCGCATGCGGGTCACTTCAGGGCCGTGTACAGTTCACACATGAGACTGATGGCAGTTGCATTTAAATGACCATGTGAACAGCGCAAAAAAATCGGATTTCAGCAAAAAATCTGATCTGAGCATTAAGACATGCAGTGTGAACTAAGTTTCTTAAAAGCTTCTATAAAGCTTCTTTATTGGCATTGATGGTTCCGTGATGAACATTTACTATCCGTTGAATCTTTACATTGCACAAAAATATATTTATAGAAAAATGTTGTTTTTTTTTCCACTAAGAAAAATGGTAGTTTTAAGAAATGTTCATTTTAAAGAGTGTTAATATAGACTGTGCACAAAAGCTCTAAATTTGTAAATGGGCTGCAAACACAATTTCAAGTTGACTATTTTGGCAGATATGATGCATGAAAATGATGTTCTCAAATCTTAGTAATTTTGAGTAAGTTTTAGTAAAATTGTATATTGCTATTCTTATGGTGGAGCGGCTGCTTACACATTACATCTGGGTCATTCTGCGTCAACTCAACCAAGAGGTCCCCGGCTCAAATTTTTGATTTTGCTCATATTTTTTCTGAAGAAAGACAGACATGTATAGTGATAAAAACCAAAATATTAAATGTCATGGAGGAGTATTTACTGGGTAATCTACTATTTTGTAGAGGGGGGTCAAAATGGCCATTTTCATTTGAGATTCAGAGCCAAATTACAGGGGGGTTAAAATAACTTCAGAAAGATGCACTTTTTCACAAGATTAATGTGGCAGCTAAAAATCACACCCCTAAAAACACCCCGGTTTAGAAGCCTTGCCCCCTAGAGTTTACAACATGGAGAAACATAACCCAGCAAAAAAGAGGAAGTAATCTCAAAGAGAAATTGGTCTTACTCCAAAAACACCCTTTAACCTTGTATGACATCAGAAACGTTGTCATGATGAGCCACAAAAACACTTTTTATATACTGCGTAATACAGTGCCATCTGTTCAAGAATAAAGTTCAACATAATCATATACTATTTAAATACCAATAAAGTGGGGGAATATATGCTTTTATCAGTGTTTCCTGATAAACATGACTCATAACAGTGCAACTAGAGTAAAAACACTTTTACTGTTCTAAAAACAGAAATTTGTGAGCATTATTAGAATTGAAGTTCCCACAGATTTAACAGCATTCAAGCACAAGACGCTATGGAATTCAGCTGAGTACTTCCGGTCCTTTCATCTGGTCTTGTAGAAATATATAGTTGAGTATCATCAGCATAACAATGTAAACTAATTCTGTATTTTTAAATAATATTACCAAGGGGGCAACATTTATATTGAAAATAGCAGAGGGCCTAGGACAGATCCTTGTGGCACTCCATACTTTACTGCCAACAATTGAGCTGATTCCTCATTTAAACAGACAAAGTGATAACGAGGGTGAATACCCGTATAGTTTTGCATTCGATCTATGAGTATGTCATGATCTATAGTGTCAAATGCAGCACTAAGATCAAGTAAAACTAGAAATTAGATGCAGCCTTGGTCTTACGCAAGAAGCAAGTCGTTTGTAATTTTAACAAGTGCAGTTTCTGTGCTATGATGAGGCCTGAATCCTGACTGAAATTCTTCATAGATATCATTTTTATTGCAGGAAGGAGCACAATTGAGCAGACAACTTTGTCTAAAATTTTAGACACAAATGGAAGCTTTGAAATGGGTCTGTAATTTGCCAGTTCACTAGGATCTAGTTACATAAATGCATATTACCTGGTTGCGATAATTTACAAAACAGCTCAGTCTCCTTATTAAAATTAAGCATCCATGCAGGTTGTAGCGGTATTTGACAATTGAGGGCATAGATATGTATAGATTCCACATTCGACTGCTCCAGATACGTTGACGCATCCGCCATCTTGGAACGGTCTATGTCGTCACTCACAATAGCAATCAATGAGTTTCGAAAAGCAACAACATTGCGCATCATCTTGTAAAAACAGTCTAAATTTAAATTCCTGAAGAAACTGTATAACCTTTCACAGGTAAAAATGTGTTGATTTGTTTTTTTAATATGTATTAACTCAACATTACAGGGTTTTAACCTAAAAGACCATTTAAATGCCTGTGACGACAACTTGTGTTAATTTAGCAAAAGCATTTTCTGAAGTCTACTGAAGATATAAATATTCATACATGTGTATAACTACACATGTAATTGCTCTCGAAGATATAAATATTCATACATGTGTATAACTACACATGTAATTGCTCTCGAGTGTTCACGGACATTCCAATATGGCTTACGATAGAAACAGACGCTAATAGGGCATCTACCTATACTGTACATATCTATAGTTGAGAGAAACGGCAGCTTGCGAGTGGGCGTGGTTTCAGTGCAGCCAGCGGACACGCCCCCAGCGTTTGAGAGCAAAGAATCCACCTTATTCCTAAACGCGGAAGTAAAATTTACAAATGGCCACGCCCATGTTTACATGAAGAATAATGTGGATATTAGATATTTTTCACGATTTTTATAACCTATTTTATTTACTTATTTACCTATTTTATTTTATTTACTTATTTACTTCAAATTTGGCTGTGTGGTTAATAGCTAACACATTTTTCTGTGGTGTGACAAAATGAGAACACAAATTTAATATTGTTAAACAGACTTTAATGATTGACTAATGAGCTTAGATTGGTGATCAGGAAAATAATGTAAACACACAAAATTCTGTCGTTATACAATTCTCTGCCAATTTTTGGGTAGAAGTGACCATACGCCTAATTTTCTGTCATGCATTTCATAAATGTGTTTAATGAGACAAGCAGTTAAAAAACTGTTAAAACATACATCTTTCAATACTGAGGTGGTTCATTTTAACAGATTACACTTGTAAAGCTACTGAATGCTATTAAACTTTCTCTCTGTGTGTTTATGACAGAATGAGGATGCAGTTTTGCTGTAACGCCACAGGATCGTTATTCCTCACCAAACGAAACACGGCCATCAAACAGACCATCCCATATGAGACGAGCACAACAAAAACATACAAAATGAATGCAGTTGTTCACAGCATGTTGCCTGAGGTGTGTGAGACAAATATACAACTCATTAACACTGTGTTTGTGTATTGTGATAGTTTGGGACCAGATTTGTCCTCTGAATATGTGACACAACCTGTCAAACCAGTCAAGCCCTACAAAGTGACTATACATTGTCTTTTTCCTGGATATGTCTCGGACGGTATTTCTAAAGTGTCAGAAATGTCCAGGTTTTGCCTTTGTTTTCATACTTGCTGAAGGTAAAAACTGAAAATAATTTGACCAATAGCATGCAGGTATTGTAGATAATCGACCAATCGTGGCATGTGAGAAGGCAGATAAAGAGAACAGTCAAAAAGCAATGCAAATGCACACACCCGTAATGTTCTTATGTAGTTAGTAATTACAAATGTATTTTTTATAAATATATACACACAGGCTTCAAATTTTGTATTTTCGGTATGGGTGTGTGGGATTTTATAATTGTAGAGCAAAACTTTTACATTACTTTTAAATGTAATGCATTACAATACTGCGTTACTCCATAAAAAAAATAACTAATTGGGTTACTTGGTTACTCTTTATGTAAAGTAATGCATTGTTACTTTTTCTCATCTGGGTTTGGCATACTTATTTGTTTTTTAATAACAAAAAAATCTAAAAGTTATGTTTTTGACAACTGTAAAGGCTCTTGTCACACCAAAGGTGAAATTAATAAGCCTCACGCTAAATGAAATGCCTTTGTCTCTACACTTACTCTCGATTTCTCTCAACACAGGGACGGGAGAGCTGTCAGTGAATAAATGGGAAAACAAAGTAACTGGCCTTACTTATTTGAAAAAGTAACACAGATATTTCATTGTAAATTTAAAAGTAATGCATTACTTTATTAGTTACTTGCAAAAAAATGTGTGTACCTTTTCTATCCCAGTGAGGACTTAAACCTGAATACACACAGACTCATGGGGACTTGTCACTGTGGGGACACAAGCTTATAAATCGTACAGAATTAGTTTTTTCATCATATTACTTGTCCGCTTGATTCTATTTTATCTCATCTCCTTCAAGCCATTTCTCCTGCAGTTGTACCTGCACTCACTCACATCATTAACACATCCCTTCACACTGGTGTTTTCCCCTCAGCATTTAGACAGGCTCATATAACCCCACTACTTATGAAATCCACCCTTAATCTCTTTTAGAGAACTACAGACCAGTTTCCCTTCTTCCTTTCATTGACAAAACACTTGAACGAGCTGTGTTCAACCAAGTCTCTGCCTTTCTCTCACAGAAAAACCTCCTGGACAGCAACCAATCTGGTTTCAGAAGTGGACATTCAACTGAGCCTTGCTCTGTTGTTGAAGCCCTAAGATTGGCAAGAGCGGATTCCAAATCTTCAATACTTATCTTGCTGGATCTGTCCGCTCCTTTTGACACGTTTAACCACCAGATCCTCCTGTCAACCCTATTGAAAAAGGGCATCTCAGGAACCGCACTCCAGTGGTTTGAGTCTTACCTCTCAGATAGGTCCTTCAAGGTATCTTGGAGAGGTGAGGTGTCCAAGACGCAACATCTAGTTACTGGGGTGCCTCAGGGCTCAGTTCTTGGACCACTTCTCTTCTCTGTCTACATGGCATCACTAGGTTCTGTCATTCAGAAACATGGTTTTTCATATCACTGCTATGCTGATGACACTCAAATCTACTGCTCAATCCATCCTGATGATCCGACGATAGCTTCTCACATCTCTGCATCTTTAACAGACATTTCTTGCAGGATGAAGGACCATCACCTTCAACTCAACCTGGCTAAGACAGAACTGCTTGTGGTTTCAACAAACCCATCACTTCATCACAATTACACCATCCAGTTATGCACATCAACCATAACTCCTTCAAAAACAGACAGAAACCTTGTAGTTATGATTGATGATCAGCTGACTTTCTCAGACCACATTGCTAAAACTGCCCGCTCCTGCAGATTTGCTTTATTTTTATTTATTTTTCATTATTTTATTTTTTTAGGGGATGTATGTAATGTGTTGTTGTGTTGATTATTTGTATTGTTTGTGTGTTTGAGCCTTTTGTCTAAAGACAATTTTCTTCCCCTCTTGGGGATAGACAATAAATAGACAAGAAAAAATTGAATTTGAATTTATTCAATATCAAGAAGATCAGGCCCTTTCTTTCAGAACATGCTTCACAACTCCTTGTTCAAGCTCTTATTCTGTCCATTGCAATGCTCTCTTGGCAGGTCTTCCAGCCAGTTCTATCAAACCTTTGCAATAAATCCAAAATGCCATAAAATTCAAGGCATTAATGTTGCCTACAAAACCATCACTGGCTCTGCACCACTTTACCTAAATTCATTACTTCAGGCTTATGTGCCTCTAGAAGCTTGCGTTCTGAAAGTGAACGTCACTTTATTGTACCATCCCAAAGGTGTGTGTGTGTGTGTGTGTATTTATGTGTGTGTATTTGTATATATGTGTGTGTGTGTGTGTGTTTGTATTTATATGTGCATGCGTGCGTGTGTGTGTATTTATGTGTGTGTATTTGTATATGTGTGTGTGTGTGCATGTGTGTGTGTTTGTATTTATATGTGCGTGTGTGCGTGTGTGTGCGTGTGTGTGTGTGTGTGTGTGTATGTAGGATGTCTCCTGGAGCGGTCGTCGTCTGGGTCGGTGTGCTGTTGTTGGCAGTGGTGGGATTCTGAAGAACAGCAGCTGTGGACGTGAGATTGACAGCGCAGACTTCGTCATACGGTAAACACATCCCATCATGCCTTGCTCCTCACTGACCACAATTATGTGCTCAAACAGAGTGATTTCAGTGGACCAGAAAATCCCATTGAAAGAGGAACCCGAGGCTCATCCACAGACCAGAAGATCAGAGAGACTTTGAACTCTTTCTATTAAAACAGAATTCAACTGATGAGCATTGTTTCTCATACAGTATCACTGAAACAGCTGCGGTCTGAATAGTTTCATGGCTGTAGTGTGTTATAGTTACACACGTGAACTTCTCTTATCTGCTGAGGAGCTCAATGTGCCGTCTTCACTCGGCTGAACAACCGCTGATGAATACAGTATAAGACAAACCAGTCTTAATGAGCAGATTCTCTCGTCAATGTTTAAATATTTTGCCTAATAACCCAGCAGGCACCAGACGTCTATGTAACATCAGGTTGACGTTGGACATGACGTCGGACAGACATTGCATTTTGGTTGAAAATGAAAATCGGGTTGACGTCAATTTGACGTTGAATTAACGTTGGATTTTGGTTACACAACCTAAAAACAACAATCTCAACGTCAGCTGACGTCGGTATTGGACATCAATTTAACATTGACATTAGACGTTGGATTTGCATTGAATTTTGGTCACCCGACGTCGCAACCGAAATTTAACCAAATATCAACGTCTTATGTCGCTCTGTGCCTGCTGGGATGATGCAGAAGATACAGCACTGATAAATGAGAAAATATCAGTCTCGAGAAATTTTGTACTTTCAAATTTCATGTTTAATTCAATGTTATTGCCATTCCTTATATTTTTTTTTTTGCCTTTTTAGTTCACATCAATTAATACATTAACAATAAGCAATACATTTGTTACAGTATTTATTCATCTTTATTAATGTTAGTTAATAATAATTCTGTTGATTGTTAGTTCGTTAGGTCAAGTGCATTAAATAATATTAACAGATACAACTTTTAAAATGTTGAAATTAATTGAAATTAATAAATTCTTTAGAAGTTTTGTAAATGCAGTTAAATGGAACCTTATTGTGAAATGCTGTCATGATTTTATATAGTAAACTGATTATTGAAAATGAGATGTTTGTATACACATCAGCATCAAATTCTCTTTCTTATGAACACATTGAAAGGTCATGACCTGCTAAATGTAAAATCCCAACATATATGAAGTTTAAGTTATACTGTATTAAGCCATTTATGTTTAATATCATGCAGATTTTACTTTTAAAAGATAGAAGTGGCACTCGTTTTGTACAATAATCAAATCAAAGATTGTTTTCTCTGTTTCAGGTTTAATTTGGCTTCTATTAATGACAGTGATGTTGGGCTGAAGACGGATCTGATAACCATCAACCCCAGTCAGATTCGGAGAGAGTCAGTGTCACACACACACACACACACACACACACACACACACACACACACACACACAGTATATACTGTGCATATACTATTTCGATGATCCAATTCAACCATACTAAGCTAAAATGACACATTTGGGTAAATTTTTTGTTATTGCTTAATAGTGTTGAACTTTCTTCTCCTTCATCATATTCTTCATGTAATTTGTTTGAGCTGCACCCTTTACTGTACAGACGTGAATTTATATTTCCTTCAGCCTGAGGCGTATTCAGTTCACTTTTGGTGTGAAAGGGCTCTTACATGTGCTGGAAGTAGCGCAATACTGTAATGTATTACTTGTAAAAGTAACTATATATATATTTTTTTTTTTTTTTTTTTTTTTTAAAGCACCAAAACAATAAGTGCAATACAGCTTTCAGTTGTTTTTGTTTTTCAAAACATTAGAAAGTGTACAGCTTAACCCATGGGCCTCGGAACCATTGTATGTGGGTGAGACAGGACCCACCCACTTTTGAAGACCAATGATATTGGACCCACCCACTTTTACCATCTCCAATTCAATGAACATGTCTGTGCACTTTTCAGAGCACCGTCAGTCAAATCCATTCCACATGACGAATGCCCTAATAGATTAAACTCCTTGAATTCATTGAATTCCATACTGCTTCCTCAAATCTATTCCACTCGGCTCATTCAGAGTCCATCTAACTCTATTCTGTGTTTTCACTAGTTACTCACGCCTGCTGCAAAGTAAACACAGCATCTTAGCGTATCTGCTGCTCAGATACACCTAATCCTACCCGGGGTTTATTTAAACTTTTCGATTATTTCCTTCATTTTTATTGAAAGCAAATGCCTTTTCGATGTAATATGAGATGTGAAAAGGGAGAAGAACGATTTCGGCAAAAGGCAGATATGAACTAGTGTCGCTCGCTTCAAAAACACTATGCCCTTACCAGCTGCGCCACTGGATTTGTGTTTAAACAGCCGTCTTTTGTAATGTTGTGACATTAGTGGGCAGAGGTAATCTAAATAACACCTGCCAATAAGGCGGCCTATTCCGTTAATTAAAAGGCACCAGACTATAGAAAATGGCATATACTCCAGTATTTTTTTTTTTTTCTGGGGGAGGACCCACCCACATTTATTTTGCTTCCGACGCCCATGGTTTGAGTAGCTTTTTCCACGCAAAAAAATAAATATCATAAATTTTTATCATGATTTACAGGAAACAGCCACTAAAATGTCATTCAGTGTAACAATCTTGTCAGGCATATTTACCACATTAGTTTTACCCCCAATTCTTTTTTACATTAAACACTCTTAAAAATAAAGCTGCTTAAAAGTTTCTTCCCAGCGATGCCATAGAATAACTATTTTTGGTCCCTCAAAGAACATCTTTCTTACCTTTTTATAATCTGAAGAACCTTTTTCACCACAAAGAACCTTTTGTGAAGCAGAAAGATTCTTCAGGTGTTGAAGGTTCTTTATGGAACCATTTAGACAAAGTTATTCTATGGCATCATGAACCACCTTTATTTTTAAGAGTGTATTCGCACAAAACGTATTTGAGATCTTAAAAGACGACACTTTACTTGCATTTAATGTGCTGCTAATGTATGTAAAATCCCTTTTGTAATTTTTATTGTCATATTTGCAACACACTTATACAGGCATACAGTGCAATAGTGTTTGAAACTGTGTTTCTGTAGATACAAAGATCTGGAGCAGAATCCGGATCCGTTGGTGGAGCGGGTCAGTGTGTACGGAAACACACCCCTCGCTATGCCCGCCTTCGCCTACACCTTCTGCACTGAACTGTCAATCAAAACTCTCAAAGTCCTCCATCCAATCAGACCTCAGCAGCCGGTGGTGTTCTTCAGCCCCATTTACCTACAAACACTGGACCGTTTCTGGAAGGGGCGTGGCCTGAAGGAGATCCGCCTCTCCACTGGGTTTATGTTAATTAACACGGCGCTGGAACTGTGTGAGAACGTGCATGTTTACGGATTCTGGCCGTTTGGAACCGACCTGCAGAACAATCCGGTTCCGTACCATTATTACAACCTAAAAAGACCGAGCAAACGCATGCACAAAATGCCGGAGGAGTTTGTGCGTCTTCTGCAGCTCCACAGCCAGGGGGCGCTAACACTGCACCTGCAGCCCTGCATGGACTTATGATCTTATTTATATGAGAGGACATATTATATAATTAAATTGTTTTAAATGAATGCAAAAGCACAAAACAAAGCGTTATCTAATATTTCAGGATGTCTGAAGAATAATGTTTTGTTCACTGGAGATTGTTTTGTCACCAAAATACTTGGGAGATCTGAAACATGCATATTTATTTCCTCATGTGACTGTGCTTAATTTTGGGATACAATAAATGTTTGATATGGAATGTGTTATTGAAACGTGTCATGATTATAGACATAAAGTTCGAGCAGTGTTTCTGCGGCTGACAGATCTTTTCCTGACCTGTTTCTTAGTGTTTTTAGGACTGTGACTAAACTTAAGTTGCAGTATTTCTCCGAACTGTGTAATACGGTGTTTTTTCAGGGTGTTTTCGATGGACTTTAGAGCCATAAAGTGAGTAAATGATTAATTTCGCTGCAGAAATGAGACTTCAGGTTGACCACGGTGAACAACGAAGCAGTTTCTCACAGCGAACGGATCAAATATAGATATAAATATACAGTAATATCTCTTTAGTACCTTTTAAGTTGAGTGTTTTAGTTGCTGATGCTGAAACGGCGTTGAGGGAGACCAGACCAGCATCATCTGTCCATCTTTTCTGTCTAATGCTTCATTTATAGCTTGTATTCATCAGAACAGCGCATGGTAGCCAGCGATGGAGGAAAGTAAGGTAAGCGAAACTCTATTAATGATAAAACATCAAATATAAACGGCGATTTCATCCGAATCTTCTTTCTCTCTCTGACAGACTGATCATGTAACTCCGCCCACAACTCCAAACAAAGCCACGCCCTCTCCGCCGAAGTCCGATGAACGGCCGAGTGAGTGCAACCGTTATTTTTGAATATTCAAAACGTCCGTTTTTTTTTTTTAAATGTTTAAACCGTTTTTCTTGGTTATGTTAACCGCTAATATTAACATTAAGGGAAATGTTCTGTTTTATAATTTTGCAAACATTTTGTGAATGTTCTTGAAACCATGTTGGTACATCCAACTAAAATGTTCCATACACCATGTATAATTGTGCATGATGATGTTAGCATGTTTAATAATATGCACACAGTGATTGGCTGATAGTCTCAGTCAGAGATTTATTCATAGAAATATTGTAGAGCCCGATATTATGTTGCTATATTCTAATAAAAGTTTAAAAATACAAACTAAGTGTCACTAATTAAACAAGTATGTTCAGTTAATTGTCAGCCTTGTACATGTGTGCTTTTCATAAACAATTAGCATATAAACAGCCTTTTAATTAACAGATTAGAATAATCATGGGATTATAAAAAGGATATAATCAAAGGAAAATTTGGAGTAGGGATAACCTCCAAAACCAACGCAAAAAAAAAACAATAGAAGCCCAATAGAAACCATCACAGAAATTCCAATGGTTTCCATTAAAATACCATTATGAACCATTAGCTTTTTCCAGTAAAACCATTACAAAATTCCTTTTTGTTGTGTGTTTTGGGCATTTTTCCAATATGATTTAACATCCCACCAATAGAATCCATCACATACCAGTAGACACCATTATAGTTTCCATTAAAACCAATACAAAATTCCTTTTTGTTGTGTGTTTTGGGCATTTTTCCAATCTGATTTAACACCCCACCAATAGAATCCATCACATACCAGTAGACACCATTATAGTTTCCATTAAAACCAATACGAAATTCCTTTTTGTTGTGTGTTTTGGGCATTTTTCCAATATGATTTAACATCCCACCAATAGAATCCATCACATACCAGTAGACACCATTATAGTTTCCATTAAAACCAATGCAATAACCATTAAATCCATTAGATTTTCTATTGTGTTTTGGGTAGGGCTCTATTGTTTTTTTCAGCAGGAGCTCATTATCGTCAAATGTTTTAAGATGTTTTGTGAATACAGGCCCTGATAACTTTGAATATACAGTATGCTCTATTAAGCACGTTTGAGAGTTCATTGTCTGAGAACGTTCTCTGTTAGCTGTAGTTATTGTTTGTTGATGCCGGTGTTTGTGTGTTTCTGGTTGTATTGTGAGAGTCTGTTTTTGTCCTGCAGTGTGTTTGAGCAGCCCAGAGTTACTGAAAGAACTGAATCAACCGCATGCTCTCAAACACGTCCCTGCGCACACGGGACTGACCAAGGTGTTCTATGGACGAGGACGACAGGTGAGACACTATTGACCAATTTCGTGTAGACGTCACAGTTACGTCACTCGCAGCTGCGTGCGCATTGTGGTGGCAGAAACACATGGTAACAAGTGGAGTGAAACGGGAAAAATCCACAGAATAAGAGTTAAAATGTATTGTTGTGCCTTTGGATATCAGAATCAGAATGCAAATCATTTTTATAGAATACTGTCGTCAAAAACGCCATTTGAAGCTAAACGCAGACGTTTAAACTGACAGACTAATGATTGAAACCTGCTATGATTACTCTACTTAAAGCATAAATTTGATTTAAACAATTGGTCTACATAATATTCACATATGCAGTTCATAGGGAACATATTATATTTGCCCTACAGTTACAGCATGAAATACTATTTAAACCTATAACATTTACATTTAAAGGGATCCCTGGTATTAAGGGTGAATCCCATTTCTCTGTCTTACCCCTTCCCCTTAGTTTTGCGCGTTCATGTGAGAGTAAGGGCTATCCCAATTCTGGTTTTGATCGAGGGTAGGGCTAAGATGAAGTGGTAGATACCCCTTAAAACCAAGCATTTTCGCGAGCTTACTTGAAACCAAGGGGTACCCAGAACACACTGCGCAACCGGCAACAATGTCGGCCAGATCATCCAGAGAGTCCCATTTTCGGCTTAAATAATTGATTTAAAAATTAAGACAGTCTTGTTTTGTGCTCTACACGGTCCTGTACATATATATTTGCAACCATGTTCTTAATGGAAACGTTTTAAAAATCGCTAGTTTGCTACGCTAACGTTACATCGCTGATTTGCACAACAATCACAAAAACATCACTAATGAAACCCACGCGATCGACATACACACACTTGCAGACGGCATCTTGGAAGTTTGTGATCAACACTTGTCGCCTCTGGTGACGAAGCAGCCAGCTAGAGACGATGTACGATGACGTAACCAAGTGGTGTCTCATTTCATAGGGGTATGTTTTCAACCCTAGCGCTTACCACTCGGTTTCGAGGGACAAGGGCTAGGGGTAAGACGAAGGGGAAGGGGTAAGACAGAGAAATGGGATTCACCCTAAGACTTGTATGGCTTAATATAACGTAAATTATGTCTCTTACTGAAATATGTAGTAGAAAACCCATTAAAGATTTGTTATTTTAAAAAATCACATCGTTTTATACATATTTTGAACTATGGGGGGCGCCATTATTCTGATGACGTAAAATGGTTGCACTCAGTGAGCTACTAGCGCTACCTAGGGGTGTAACGATACGCGTATTCGTATTGAACCGTTCGGTACGAGGCTTTCGGTTCGGTACACATACAAACCGAACGATTCGTTGGACTAATCCTATTACGTTTGGAAAATAAAGGAGCTTAAAGTGTGTGAAATATAATGTTCTCAATGCCACTGCGCTCAACAAGGCAGCCCAAACGACGTAACAGGCAATTTGCTGTCTGCCCCGTGATAACCCGCTCTTGCTGGGGTGCGTCGAACAGAGCATGTGAGCGAAGCCGCTCAATATTCCGCTTCTGTGGGCGTGCGCTCCGCTCAGTCGCTCACGGCCAAAGCAAACGCTCCGCTAATGTTCCGCTCAGCGGTAAACCAAATCCCGCTCAGATCACGCTCTGACATAACATTTCTCTGGTAGGCCTAATTGTGTTTTTCCCCATTTATAATGAAATTCGTAACGGTTATGTTTCAGGGTGACGTTCAGCTTGCACTTTTTTCAAATTAATTTTATTAATTTAAATTTATTAAATTAAAAACGTTGAACGTTAAAAACGTGTCTTGTTTTTGAAGCCACTTGGCAAACCTTCCTAAAAAAATTAAATAACTGAAAAAGTAGGCTAGTGCAATCTGAATTTGCAGCAGTTGGAATTGAACTGCTGTGTCGTCTGGCCAGAGGAGAAATGGCCCCCCGACTGAGCCTGGTTTCTCCCAAGGTTTTTTTCTCCGTTCTGTCACCGATGGAGTTTTGGTTCCTTGCCGCTGTCGCCTTTGGTTTGCTTAGTTGGGGACACTTCATTTCCAGCAATATCGTCGACTTGATTGAACAGAAACGTTTTGAACTGAACTGAGCTGGACGATGCCATCACTGAATTCAACAATGAAATGCCTTTAACTGAAAATTGAGTGTTTAATCTTGTCATTTTACATTATTGACACTATTTTCCCATTTTGATATTGTGCAGTTGCTTTGTCACAATTTGTATTGTTAAAAGCGCTATATAAATAAAAGTGACTTGACTATTGATTTTCATTAGGCCTACTTTATTTCCATGAAAACACAGCTTCAGTTATTGTGCAACAGAACATTCAAAACACGCACACAAGATGAAATAAATGCACATAGAATTTCACAAAATACACCTTGCTTATCAGGCCCATGAAAAGCACACACAAGATGAAATGCACCTAAAGAATTATTTAGTGGCGTTAATAAAAGAAACACTTTCTAAAAGACCAAAACTGCGGGGAAATGTGGTCTATTAAAACGTCTGTCAATCTTTACAGGATTTTAGAATTTACTTTTAGAAACATAACTATTGCTTATTCCACAGATTCTCGAACTAGGAAATTACCAAAGGGCATTTTGGGTTGAGCGAGCGGTGCAGAATCTTCAGAAGGCGCTCTCCGCTCCGAAGGAAATATGACCGCTCCGCTCCGCTCACATGCTCTGGCGTCGAAAGACGATGATCCTGTATCGACGATAGCCAGAGATATTGTCAAAAACATCAGTTATTGGCAATATTAAGAGTATTTGGCATTTCCAATTAATGTAGGCTTGTTACATTCTTATTTTTATTATTATCTATTATTATTATGAAGTTACTTTTATTATTAAATTAAAATTACAATTAATTTATACACATAACTGACGCGATGCGAGGATAAGATTAGTCTATTTACTCCTCAATTAAAATGTTTTTTAAAACAGGTCTATTAGGCTATACAATAAATTATAGTCCTATAATTAAAATATTAACACTGCAGTCATCAATAAAAATCAATGAAATAAAAAGCTTTTATTTCAAGCACCGACTTTCAAAAACAACCTGTTTAACTCGAAATACGTTTCTTCTAAAACATTTTTTCACTATGTTCGGGCCACAAGAGAAATATAAAGGGGATAAATGAAAACAGCTATAGGCTATATCGTTATCAGCATATGTTGAAGTAGATTCGTCTCTTGTCGTCTCTGAGAGTTTCTGCTTATAGTGGATTGAGTGAGATTAAGACGTTCGCCGGCATAAATCTTGAGCACGTGTGGTTGTGTGATATCCATTGGATTACCTTCATGGTTTAAAAACAGAAATATTTCCAACATTGTGACATAACCAATTGCCCCACCCCCCGTATCGAAAACATACCGAACCGTGACGTCACTGTGTCGTATCGAACCCAACCGTGAATTTTGTGAACCGTTACACCCCTAGCGCTACCTGTTGCTATTTTTACCACAACACAACTCAGAATACACAACTGGGAAAATAAAACACTGATATGATGAGCACAGCTACTGAAAGAGCTCGCATGTGGATATAAGTTTAGGTTTAAACCAAATGCTGTGGTCTACTAAAAGACTCAAAGGCATCAGGGCTAAAGTGGAGAGGAAAAAGATGCAGGTCTTTATGAAGTTTTATTCGTCCGCAGGCATCTTCCCATGCTTTTCTCCTCCTATTATCGCTAGGAAAGCAGTCATGCTTCTCTTGTTGCCCTTCGACTGAAAATGGCAACCAAAAGCCACACAATGTGGTATCGTATCAGTATTTTATTTTCTGAGTTGTGTTGCGGTAAAAAGCCAAAAGACTATAGAAATAAGCGCCAGTATCTCACCGAGTGCAACCATATGACGTCATCGACGCAGAATGTACCGTGCACGTGAAATAATGCCCCCCCCATAGTCCAAAAACAATGTTGATTTTTTTAAACAACATACATTTTCATGGGTTTTTTATTACATATTTAAATAAGAGACATCATTTACGTTATATTAAGCTATACATGTCTTAATACCCGGGGATCCCTTTAACGTTTCCTATTTTGGCTCACAATTCTTTTTTTGAGACTTTTTTTCTCGCAAATACAACTTTATATCTCGCATTTCGGACTTTATAACTCGATTTAACTCAACAATAGCGAGTCTGTCCATTCTGAGTGGAAAAAAAAGCCAGAAGTGTGGAATATAAACTCAAACGAGAGAATGACGATTTGATTTTTCCTATCAGAATTGAGGATATACATTTACATTACATTTACATTTATGCATTTAGCAGACGCTTTTATCCAAAGCGACTTAAGTTACAGTTTTACATTTATTATCAGCTCTTGCTTTCCCTGGGAATCGAACCCATGATCTTGGCGTTGCTAGCGCCATGCTCTACCATTTGAGCTACAGGAAAACTGTAGCTCAATATATAATCTCGGAATTGCGAGAATAAAGTCAGAATTTTGAAATATAAACTCAAATGTACCTTTTTTATTCTTTTATTCCATGGTTTCCATAGACCGCCATTTAAAAACGGTTATTTTCTGCCACCAGATAGGCTCCGCCCACAAAAAACGTCATCACTGTTTGCAAACACCAAATTGGTCTATAGCAAATCTACACCACTGTAAAAATTAGTACAGTGAAGTTTGTCCATGATTATGATTTTAAAAACTTTTTTTTTTTATTGTGTTTCAGAATCAGGAGACAGAGTCAGTCAAAAAGCCTGCACTGAGACGTCAGCAATCACAGTGACTGTTCGGCGGTGATTACAGTTGATTGGCTGTTTGAGCTGTCTGTCAGTGATAAGCCCCACCCCCTGTGGTGGATTCCATCTCTGTGAGCTGCTCAGGTTATGAGGATCTTCCACATCTGTCATGTTTGTGTGCGAGTATGAAAGCAGTCTTTCAATCTGTAGCACGTCTGATGTTTCAACAGTGTGTCATTTCAAATATGTGGGTGTGTGTGTGTGTGTGTGTGTGTGTCAGAATTGAAGAACTGGCTTCTTTCAGTTTAAGTGGCCAATTGGAATTAATGCAAAAGTAATTAACTGAATTGCATTTCAGAGGAATGTAACACAGCAGGAGTCTCATTAGTCCAACAGACTGCTGCTGTATGTATATCAAAACCAATAAACTACATCATATATTTGGACTAATTGTCAATTTATTCTCAGATTAGACACCATTCTTTTAGTTCAACACTGTCAAAACACTCAAACTGATTTTTATAACATGAATCGGTTGACTATAATATGAAATAGATTTAGTATGTAGTAAGTACACACATGGTCAGAATTATTGGCACCCTTGGAAGATACGATCAAAGAAGGCTGTGAAAATTAATCTGCATTGTTAATCCTTTTGATGTTTTATTGTTAAAAATCACAAAAGTCTAACCTTTCATTGGAGAATAAGAATTTAAAATGGGAGGAAATATCATTATGGAATAAATGTTTTTCTCTAATACACATTGGACACCATTAACGGCACCCTTTTATTTAATACTTTTTGAAACCTCCTAATATAGTATATGAGTTTTCTCCTATAATACCTGATGAGGTTAGACAACACCTGATAAGAGATCAGAGACCATTCCTTCATCCAGAACCTCTCCAGATCCTTCAGATTCATCTAGAATCTCTCCAGATCCTTCAGATTAATCCAGAATCTCTCCAGATCCTTCAGAATCATCCAGAACCTCTCCAGATCCTTCAGATTCATCCAGAATCTCTCCAGATCCTTCAGATTCATCCAGAACCTCTCCAGATCCTTCAGATTCATCCAGAATCTCTCCAGATCCTTCAGATTCATCCAGAACCTCTCCAGATCCTTCAGATTCATCCAGAATCTCTCCAGATCCTTCAGATTAATCCAGAATCTCTCCAGATCCTTCAGATTCATCCAGAACCTCTCCAGATCCTTCAGATTCATCCAGAATCTCTCCAGATCCTTCAGATTCATCCAGAATCTCTCCAGATCCTTCAGATTCACAGCTTCTTCTCTTTAGTTCACCTCACTTATCTTCTACAGGGTTCAGGTTAGAGGACTGGAGCAGAAGCTTGGTTTTGTGCTCAGTGACCCGTTTTTGTGTTGTTTTTGTTTTGTTTTTTTTAATTATATAAACACAATTTCTTACATTTGGTGGTTACAAGCTGATACATGAGACAATAAACAAACAAAATAAAGCAAAGCAAACAATGATGACAAAAAAAGAGATCTTAAGCCAAAACATTACAGCAACTATGATGCACCAGCACAATCTGCAGATTTGCCCATCAAACTAATAAATGACTCCCACATGCTCAAAAAAACATGCTCTTTCTTTTCCTTAATAAAACAAATCCTTTCCAAATGCAGTATCTTTCCCAACTCCATGATCCACATATCAAACATTGGCACTGCCTCAGACTTCCAATGTTGTAAAATCAGACGTTTTGCAAGTAACATGCTGAGGGCAACAGCTTGTACTTCATATTTGTCCAGCCACGTTTCTGGTGCCACCACACCAAACAATGCCATAATAGGATCCGGCATAATAGTTCTGTTATATACCTCAGAAAGATGACCAAACAGCAGGTTCCAGAAATTATTGAGCTTGTGACATGTGAGGAACTGGTGGCTAAGTGTCCCTTCTGCAGCCGAACATTTTGGACACAAAGATGATATCTCTGGAGAGAATTTCGACAACCTACTTTGGCAAAAATGAAGTCTGTGAACAATTTGTGTTGTTTTTGAGGTTTGTGTTTGGATTATTGTCTGATTGGAAGATCCAAACATGGCCCATTATAAGATTTCTAACAGAGTCAGTCACTTATTGATTTTATCTGTTGGTATTTGATAGAGTCCATGATGCCATGTGTCTAAACAAGATGTCCAGCAGAAATATAGGCCCACAACATCAAAAATACAGCAGTATATTTCAGTGTACACATGGGGTACTTTTTTATCCCTGTGTTCACCAAACCCATCTTGAGTGTTTGCTGCTAAAAAGCTCATTTTTTAGTTTCATCTGACCATAGAAGCCAAAGCCAGTGCCATTTAAAGTTCCAGTCGTGTCTGATAACTCAATATGCTGGGAGATTGTTTTTAGATGAGTGAGGAGAAACCCTCCCAAACAACATGTGCTGATGTAGGGGCTGTTTGATATACTTTTTAGGTTTCTGACCCCGAGACTGTGGTCCTTGAAGAGTCTTTAGCCGCTCAAACTCTCCTCCTCACCGTGCTTTAGGACGATATAGACACACGTCCTCTTCCAGACAGATTCATAACATTTTATGTTGATTGGAAATTCTTAATTATTACCCTGATGGTGGAAATGGAGATTTTCACTGCTATAGCACTTTTATTAAAGCCACTTCACTAATTTGTGAAG
>CM041816.1:33663459-33678459 GCA_023376895.1 Aspiorhynchus laticeps | reverse complement strand
GGTTGTCAGTATGTTAAAGGTACTAAACAGATTTTAATAGCAGTGTGTGTTGTTGAATTTACTGGTTTACATTCAAATTTCTTTGTTCGCAAATTACAATTTTATACTGTAAATTTTAAAATTTTTACTGTAATTTTTTTTTTACAGTTTTTCTGTATTTTTTACAAAATTATTCTGGCAACCACAGCTGCCGAAATTATTTTGTAAAAACTACAGAATATTTTAATGTTTTATTTCAGTGAATGTTCTATTTTAGTTCTACTGAAACTCAAATGGCATCCTGTTTGCTGACTCAAATCAGATTCAGGTATTTCCGTGTCATTGAGAGTTCAGCCCTGATTGAGCGACATGCACAGCGGTTCAAAGGTCACGCCGCTCTGAGTTTGTCTCTGATCAATAGGAGCATTAGCCAGCGGGTCGGAGCGGACGGTTCAGCGCTGAGAATGCCATCTCGCCTGCGTCGGTGTGTGTTGAGCGCAGTCCTGTTGAGTCTGCTGCTGTTTCTCAGCTCTCTGTGGCTGCGTGAGTAAATCTGACCTTTCACACACACACACACACACACACACACACCGAATAACCATGTCTCCTGGTTTTGTCCAGCTCAAGAACCGTTCAGAGCTGTGAGCAGTCGTGGCGGCCTTGTCTAAGCTTGTTTACACCAACCAGACAGGTGAGAATCAGGGGCTAGTTGATCAAAAGTAGTCTGATTGGTCAGGATTGTTTTGTTGGGGGTGCTAAGGGGGGCTTAACAGTTCAGAGGGGATGCTAAAAACTAATTAAATGAGAGAAATTAATGAACGGTTCAAAAAATACAACATTTGTAACATGTAATAAATCCCCAAACAGCTGTCAATATCAAACAAAAAATATATTTAATTTAAACTAGTGCTGTCAAACGATTAATCACGATTAATCGCATCCAAAATAATAATGTTGTTTATATAATATGTGTACTGTGTATATTTATTATGCATACAGTATATAAATACACACACATGCATGTATATATTTCAAAAAAATATGTTACGTTTATATATTTCATATATTTATATATGATATAATTTATGACGTATACGTAAAAACATGTAAATATTTTCAAAATATATGCTGTATGTGTCTTTATGTGTATATATACACATGATAAATATACACAGTACACGCATATATTATGTAAATAAAAACTTTTATTTTGGATGCGATTAATCGTTTGACAGCACTAATTTAAAGGTTGTATTTTAATCACTGATTGTAAACTACATTGGCACAATCATCAGGGATGGACCAATCAGAAGTAGTTATTTCTGTAAATGCAATGCAAAACTAGAATGCAAAACATTGGAATTTCCCCCCCCCCCCCATCTCTCTTTTTCTCCATCATCATGTCCCTTTAGGGGCTCCGTAGAGCACTAATAATCCATATTTGGAAATCTGAAAAAGTGTGTATCTGGATTATTGTGATCCAATCCAATTTTGCTTTGAAAACCAGCACAAAAGTAAGATGTATCACCTGGGACCAGTTTTTACATCAAATTACATCAAAACAAAATCAAATTGATCCGGATTTGGAAATCCCATGTTTTGCAGTCCAGGATCACCTGATCCATCTTACTTTTGTGCTGTTTTTTTAAAGGAACATTGGATTGGATCACTGTGATCCAAATACCAAATTTCAGGATTACCAAATCGGTAACACTTTACAATACATGTGCACAAATATGCATTAAATAATGCTTAACTAATGCACAGATAATCATGAGTTAATGTATAACTCATGAAGAACTAAACCATTTATTAATGATTACTGCATCAGCAACTAATGAACACTCTATATGATTCAAAGATTAAGTAATCAATAAATTATTAGTTAAATGTGTCAATGTATTAATTACCTAATAACTTATTTTATTATCTAATAAAGTAAATTCATATGTTAATTACCACAATGGGTTCAAACATGCATTTTAACTTCCAGTTGTCTGTTTTAATTAATCATTAACTAATGATTTGCATGGGTATCATTATGGTGTGACTTTACTTGTTGAGCACATGACTAGCTAACTAATTCTAAATCCATAACCACAATTACATATTATTTAACAATTAGTTAATAGTTCTGTGCCTCAACAAGTCAAGTCATAACATAAAGATACCTTTGCAAATCATTAGTTAATGATTAACCCGTTTAATCCCAAATTTTTCCCAGACATGAAAATATCCAAATGATGTGTCATAAGTAACCCTTTGAATAATCAATAATTATTTTATTAATTTTTTTTGGAAAAGTGTGTGAAAATTGTGTTTTATGTTCGATTGTGTCCGGTGGGATAATGTGTGTACTGAAATAACATATTTGCAGTCATAAAAATTGTTATATATCTTAGTCCAGCTATTTTAAACTGTTTGATCACAGGTTACTATTATGCATAAAAAAACCTTATGCAACATTTGAGATAAAAAACAAAAAAACCAACACCGCATTTCAAAATTGTTAATTTTTGTAAAATATAACATCAACTTTTTATATTAATGCTACGAGTATTACAACATCATTGTTGTACATTTTTTGTAACATTTGAATTTTTAATTTAGTGCAATATTTTGTCATTGCAACATTTTATTGTCATTTTCACAAACAACTGCCATTGGATTATATTGTATTCATAAACTCACTGTGATCTCACTATTGTGACCGTCAACATGTTTACTCACTCTATGACCACACTCAACAAAATTGAATATATGCAAATGCATGTATTAATACTAGACACCCTAAAGATCATGTGTACCAAAAATCTGTGTCATGTCTTTATGTTAACATACTTTACAAGCCTTTTGTTTCAGAGCTTTGATGCAGTTATCATCTTCTCAAGATTCTGATCTGGTCATGTGACACAATCTGCACTAATCATGTGACGCTGCGCATATTTAATTGAGACCCTTTATTGTTTCCATATTTGCAGGAAGTCACTAAAACATCAGTCAGTAATGTTTTTAGAGCTTTATAAATGAAAACTTTTTTTATGGTCACTATTGTGAGCGCTGGGATTAAATGGGTTAATTAAAGCAGACAACTGGAAGTTTAAAGGCATGGCTTCGACCCAATGTGGTAATTAACATATTAATTTACTTCATAAATAAGTTATTAGGTAATTAATACATTATGACACATTTAACTAATAACAACTTATTGATTACTTAATCTTTGAATCATATAGAGTGTTCATTAGTTGCTGATGCAGTAATCATTAATAAATGGTTTAGTTCTTCATGAGTTATACATTAACTCATGATTATCTGTGCATTAGTTAAGCATTATTTAATGCATATTTGTGCACATGTATTGTAAAGTGTTACCACCAAATCTTGTTTATCAGAGCCTTAAATGGAACCAAAAGTGTATCCTATTGGTTTAGCAAAGAACAACAGGTAGACAAAATACCGGTGGCCACAAATAACCATTGTTTGTTTTAATTGTAATAAACAGAAACATTTTACATTCCTTATTTTGTGATAATGTTAAGTTGTTAATGTTAAATAACAAAACAAAAACAGTACTATCCGATAGTCAAAAATCATTTACAGGACAGATACCAGCTCTTTCCATCAGTAAACATTGATTTTGTGATCATTCACTTAAAAAAAAAACTCTATGATTTTATTTGGTTTGAAAAATCACAACTGGATCCACCCTTCTGATGGGATCAGGATAATCCTATTTTTTTTGGATCAAATAGATCCCAAACCGAGTTCCAGATCAAATGTAAGATCGGATTACATGCTCTGATCTTAGTTCGGAATCCCTCTTTTGCTGTTGAAAAACCCATTTCCAAGATTCGATCCAATCCGTGATCCGAAATCCCACTGGATTACTTTTGGAAAAACTGGGCCCTGATCCTAGCAAAACATGGGATTTCCAAATCCAGATCATTCTGATCCAGATTAAACTTTCTGAACAACTGGAGACTCGAGTACACTAACGCTGCACTTTAACCCTTCACACACTGACTCTGACTGTAATGATCAGGTGGCTCCCGCTGCCGTTCCCGAGGAGCTGGGAGGAAATCACATCATCGGAGAGTGTGCCGGACAGCGGTTCCAGGTGTCCCGCCTCCTGCTGCACCTGAGCTCCGCCCTCGGCCCCGCCTCCGACGTGCTGCTGGATCCCTATCTGCTCTGCTGGGAGGAGCTCATCAAGTATGACATCAGTACAGCAGGAATTATTGTATATTAAGGATGCATCCATCTAAACCTTTTTTTGATGGATCACCATATAAGGGTTATAAAAAGATGCATTTTAATGCACAATATTCCACAAAAATTATGCTGCTTTAAAGCACATCTAAGCCTTCTGCATTGGAGCCTTTTATTCTGTTTTTCATAACGGAAGATCATTTATGTTTAGTCTATTTATATATGCTTTCTATCATTTGTGACATGTCTAAAAAATGCCATACATTCCAAAGAAATGCTATTTTTTGTGTGTATATATTTATATAGCAATAACTATCACGGTAAATTTTAAGAATGTTAACACACATGTAACACAAACAGTAATTTATAGATTTTTATATTCAAAATTTACCAAATGTAGCACTATATGTCTACACTCGCATTCACACAAGTTTTAAATGAATTAAATTATATATTTTGGATTAATTAATATTGGATTGGATTGGATACATTTTTGGATAAATTAATATTTTGGATTAGTTTTTGTCTTTGTTTTCTGTTTCCCTTTTAATTTTTGTTAAATTTTACTTAATTTGTCAGTTTTTGTCACTTTGTATGTCAGTATATTTTTATTGATTTTTATTTCATTGTCTTAGTTATTTTAGTGCATCAAGTTAAACTAAATGAAAATTAGAAATATTTCCTTGGCAACAAGCTAAAAAAAAATAAAAGTAAGGTTTTTTTATAGTTTTTATTTGTTGTTTTTTTCCCAAGTAACAATTTAAAAAAATATATATATTTTTATTTTTTTTTTTTAATGATTTGTGGTTTTTATTAACTATAATAAATCTTGGCTATTGGCTAATCTCTCTCCATTTTGTACCATTTTCTCTTTAATTATAATGAAGCAATGTGTAGTAATGGTTAACGAGGTGTAGATATTCTAAGCTGATCAAGAAAAAATAAAAACAGCGGTATCGGCAGTGAAATCAGGATTCATCGGTCTCACACAGTGATTGTGTTCTGTGCTGCAGGTTCATGGAGGCTCTGGGCCCTCTGGTGGGCTTTTTCACTCATAAAGTTGAGGAGAAGATCACACTCATCCGACAGCTTTCGCTGGAAGAATCCGCCAGACAGAACGCAACAGGCGATGAGCACGAAGCCCCACCCCCTCCACACGCCTACCACTCTGTGCACTCCATGCTGGAGGCGGAGCTTCAGAGGGGCGTGGTCTCCTTCGACACAGAAACACCCTCCGGCAGTCGGACTTTGCTCCGCCTCCACCGTTCGTTGCTATGGCTACAGCTGTTGCTGGAGAAGCTGGGGATGGACCGTGAGGGGCAGAGCCTGGGCGAGCTTTGCCGCGATGCGTACCTGGAGGTTTTAGCGCCACATCACCCCTGGCTTGTGCAGCGCGCGGCAGAGCTGGTGTTTCGCACGATGCCCGACCGTGGCGCGTTCCTGCAGCTGGTGTGCGTGCGCACGCAGGAGGAGGCGGAGCCTGTAATGCGCGTCGTCGTCGCGGCAATCCGAGAAATTCACCAACGGACTCAGAAAGAGCTGGAGATCAGAAACATGTTGGACCTGCCTTAACACACACATACAAATACTCCCACACAACATGAGAAAGCTTCTGAGGTTTGAGGTTGTTTTAAAAATGTGTGTGTTTGTGTGTGTGTGTGTGTACATATATACTGTATATACAACCTGAATTCAGCTGGGAGATTCAGCTGGGAGAACATCTAGCAACTAATTAAGGTAATTGACATCAGGTCTGTAAAATAAAAGGGATGTCTTAGAGAGGCAGAGTCTCTCAGAAGTAAAGATGGGCAGAGGCTCTCCAATCCGTGAAAGAATGTGTAAAAAGATTGTGGAATACTTTAAAAACAACGTTCCTCGACGTCAAATTGCAAAGGCTTTGCTAATCTCATTATCTACATCAAAAGATTCAGAGAAACTGGAGAAATCTCTGTGCGTAAGGGACAAGGCCGAAGACCTTTGTTGGATGCCCGTGGTCTTCGGGCCCTCAGACGACACTGCATCACTCATCGGCATGATTCTGTCATTGACATTACTAAATGGGCCCAGGAATACTTCCAGAAACCACTGTCGGTAAACACAATCCGCCGTGCCATCTGCAGATGCCAACTAAAGCTCTATCATGCAAAAAGGAAGCCATATGTGAACATGGTCCAGAAGCGCCGTCGTGTCCTGTGGGCCAAGCCTCATTTAAAATGGACAAAAGCCAGCATCTCTGATGGTATGGGGGTGCATAAGTGCATACGGTATGGGCAGCTTGCATGTTTTGGAAGGCACTATGAATGCTGAACGGTATATATAGGTTTTAGAGCAACATATGCACCCCTCCAGAGGACGTGTATTTCAGCAGGACAATGCAAAACCACATACTGCAGCTATTACAACAGCATGGCTTCGTAGTAGAAGAGTCCAGGTGCTGAATTGGCCTGCAGTCAAGATCTTTCACCTATAGAGAACATTTGGTGCATCATTAAACAAAAAATATGTCAAAGACGACCACGAACTCTTCAGCAGCTGGAAACCTATATCAGGCAAGAATGGGAACAAATTCCAACACCAAAACTCCAGAAACTCATAACCTCGATGCCCAGACGTCTTCAAACTGTTTTGAAAAGAAGAGATGCTACACCATGATAAACATGCCCCCGTCCCAACTATTCTGAGACCTGTAGAAGGCATCAAATTTGAAATGAGCTCATGTTGTGCATAAAATTGTACAATTTCTCAGTTTAAACATTTATGTTATCTATGTTCTATTGTGTATAAAATATTGGCTTATGTGATTTGAAAGTCTTTTAATTTTAATTTTAATCAAATTTAAAAAACGTCCCAACATTTACAGAATTCGGGTTGTGTGTGTGTGTGTATATGTATATATATATATTCTAATGTAAGAGCGGCTATTTGTAACTTGAATGTGCGAGACTTCCGTTGTCCTGACATGTTATCCTACCCGACAGATTTTCCTTCCAGGATTTACTGCGCATGCACACATCAATATTGCGTCATTTTTCTCACGCTGAACAACGATAATTACTGCATTTGTATTACTGTAAGAGGTAGGTTTAGGGTTGGGGTAGGTGTAGACATTATTTAAACAATCTAATATGTAGAAAAATTAATTTATGGTTGGTTTCAGGCCGTAGCTGTATCCTCTCTAGCCACAACCCTGAACAACACATAATTAGGCCTACTGTATTTGCATTACTTTAAGGGTAGGTGTAGATGTTAATAAACCATAATTTGACGGGTAGCATTTTTCGTTGTAAAACTGTACTACCTACTTTTTTAATGGAAGGTAGCAAAATCTGACAGGGTAGCACAAATCCGGTCTCAGTCATTTTACTTGTACAAAATGCTCGTTATGCTGCTTGATATTGCAAACTGGCATTTTATATTAATTTATTATCATATTCGTGAAATTGCTGGTTTGCAGTGCAAATAGTTTTATAGTTTACTGCACTGTTGTTCTTCTTATAGTGGCTAATGGACCGGAAGTCTCGCACATTCACAGAAAATCACTTACTTCTGTGTTGCAAAATAAGGTGGGTATCCTAATATATAAAATTTGGCTTGTTTATATGTGATTCTGTTATGTTTTTACATTTTTATTAGTGATGGGCAATGATTAATCACGATTAATCGCATCCAAAATAAAAGTTTTTGTTTATATAATACAGTGTATATTTATTTTGCATAGGTGTTTAGGTTTGGTTGGTTTATTTGAACAGTGAGAGACAGAATAATAACAAAAAAGAAATCCAGAAAAACGCATTTCAAAATAGTTATAAATTGATATGCATTTTAATGAGTCAAATATGTATTTGACCCCTTCGCAAAACATGACTTAGTACTTGGTGACAAAACCCTTGTTGGCAATCACAGAGGTCAGACGTTTCTTGTAGTTGTCCACCAGGTTTGGGATTTTGGGGATTTTGTCCCACTTCTCTTTGCAGATCCTCTCCAAGTCATTAAGGTTTGGAGGCTCCCTCCACAGATTTTCTATGAGACTGGCTAGGCCACTCCAGGACCTTAATGTGCTTCTTCTTGAGCCACTCCTTTGTTGTCTTGGCTGTGTGTCTTGGGTCATTGTCATGCTGGAATACCCATCCACGACCCATTTTCAATGCCCTGTCCCTGATGGTACATGGCCCCGTCCATCGTCTCTTTGATGCGGTGCAGCTTAGCAGAAAAACACCCCCAAAGCATAATGTTTCCACTTCCATGTTTGACGGTGGGGATGGTGTTCTTGGGGTCATAGGCAGCATTCCTCGTCCTCCAAACACGGCGAGTTGTGTTGATGCCAAAGAGCTGGATTTTGGTCTCATCTGACCACAACACTTTCACCCAGTTCTCCTCTGAATCATTGGCAAACTTCAGACATGTGCTTTCTTGAGCGCTGCAGGATTTCAGTCCTTCACGGCGTAGTGTGCTACCAATTGTTTTCTTGGTGACTCTGGTCCCAGCTGCCTTGAGATCATTGACAAGATCCTCCCGTGTAGTTAAAATTATAGACTGATCATTTATTTGTCAGTGGGCAAACGTACAAAATCAGCAGGGGATCAAAAAATAATGTCCCCACTGTATATAAAGGTCAATTAAGTCATTCAGATTTTAGTCTGGAACATGTTTATTTTTTATGTTTCTTCTTACAAAATGTCCTTACCGCAACGTTACAATAATGTTCATTATATTATTATTATTTTATTTTTTTATAAAAATAATATTCCAATAGCTTTCGAATTTTGTGCAGTTTTGTAAATACTGATATTAATTAAAAAAAATAATAATTAAATAAAGCAGAGCTGCGGTAATGACATCTTGTGTCGGTAAGGACACAATGTTAAAGTGCCTTGAAATCAAAAACAGGCTACTGTACAGAACACCAGTAACATAACAGAAAACAGAAGGTATTGCATGTTTAAAAGATAGTAGTAGTTTTACAGTAAACTGTTTTTCATGCAGGGTGTCCGCGGGTCCTTAAAAAGTCTTAAAATGTCTTAAATTCAGATTCAATGGGTCTTAAATATTTTTGGTCAGATCACCGCTAAAATATCTTTTTCAGTCTGACGGACCCAGTGACTGTTTACAATCATTGAACAGACGGAAGATGTTTTTTCGGCCCCCGTGCGTAGTTACTGTGTCATCAGAGAGAATTGCAGAAGCAGAATACAGGTCGAGCTACCTTCTTTGTTTATATAATGTTCTCAAGAATAATATAGGTCGAGCTACAGCTAGCTGACCAGCCTTTTAGCTAGTTTAAAATGTTTTTTTTTTTTTTACTTGCCCGACCAGACAAATAGCCTGATTAAAATTGAAGTGACAAAAAAATAACCAGCGAAGCATCGAAACGCGAGAATGATTCTTCTGATTTTATTACATTCAGCGTAAACAGCGATTGATATTGGATCGTGTATTTCTGTTATCAAGGTCGCGATGCAGAGCCGGCGCCAGGGCACCTCCATCAGGGGGGCATTTGAATTTCTAGGGGGGGCACAAATCACATTGTGTGTGTGTGTCGGGGGGTAATCGTGCAATCTGTGATCGTGTGCAGTTGCTGACGCTCGCTAAAGCATGCAATCGCGTTCTTATGTGCGCTGTTTTATCGGTTTCACTTTCGCTTTCGAAATCTATCACGTTCAGCAAGGAGGGGAGAGGATGGAAAGTGGGGGGGGGGCACAGTTTTGGGGGGCACGGCCCGCGAATGCCCCCCCTTGGCGCCAGCCCTGTCGCGATGTCGAGGCTCAGTCTCTTTGTGAGAGACGTCTAACTTACACAAAAGAGCAACAACAAACATAAAGAAAGGTAAAATACAGGTATACAGTAAATTCTGATGTAGTTAAATTACATACCATCACAAGGGGGCTATTTTGCTGAATATTTCACGATTGCAAATGTCACATTGATTTTAGTTCGATAAACAAGTAGTCAAGTACTTATTACGTTACTTACATTTTAGACACAATATTTACTGTTTTGTTCTATTTCACCAACAAAAATAGTTCCATACAAAGATCAGCACGTTCTCCAAGCAACACTCGCGGTGTTTTGTTACTGAATGATTTTGAACGAATCGGATGACTCACTCATTAAATGACTTACCGCCACCTACTGGTGCTTCAGTACGTTTAAAAATATGCATTACCCCCACCAACATTTATTATTTGTATATTCATAAATGTATTTAAAATATTAATCTCATAACATAATTTATTGCAGTTGTAATTTTTCAGGGTAAATTATTTAATCTGACTGGCAACATCCCTATAGTGTATATTGAATTTATTGATTAATTGTAATAATTTTACATGAAAGATGCATACATTTAAAAAGGTAGAAAAAGTAAAGGTAAAATAAAATATGCAGATTGTATGTAAAAGCTGAGAGAACACTGAAAATAATGCTTCAGAATAAATTGTTTACATCACCAAAAATCTCAGTGATGCAGTACATTTGTGGGGATTATTGTCTGCTGATATGAAACGTTAACAGTATATCATTTTAATAAATATAATTTATGACAGCAATGATATTTTGTTTTCTTTTTACATTAAACACATCAAATATGACATATGTATGTAATATAATGTGTATTTCCATTACAGGTTTAGGTCTTAAATTTCATTTAAGGTGGTATTAAAAAGGTCTTAAATTTAACTTGTTCATATCTGCAGAAACCCTGTCATGTTTAAAAAATATTATCTACTAAAGTTGATGTGTTTGAGGCATGCAGTACTTTGTGTTTTGCTCTCTGGTTTCTTTTATTTATCCTCCACTGCCTTCTTTTCAGAGTTTTCTCTCTTTTTGTCAGCTGGGAGACACTCTTTAATATAATCTGCACATTTTCCTATTTTTGTAATGTTATTTTTCCTTCTGTAGATACTCTGCGTACCTCTCTGCGTCTTGCATTTGATCTTATTGTTGATGAATTTGGTCTCATCTAGGGTTACAAAATATCATGTTTAAATATCATTTACAATAGACTGAATATTTGTAATTTAATATACAGTAAACCTTGAAGTTGTCTCTACCGCAACACCTAAATATGCTGCGGTAAAGACATGTTGCGGAAATGACATTTTTACTAATATTGCATCTAGCAAGGTCTAGTTTTGAGTCTTAGTATGTTAATATACATGAATTAAACCGTATTACACATTTATTTTTAAAATGTAGTTCAAAGTACAGAATTACTAAGCTGTATGGTAAGGACACACAATAAATACCGACACAGAAAAGATCATATTTACCTTATATTTTTGGGATCTTGAGGTGGTGAGGTGGCCAAAACTTTTAGCAATCACGTGCTAATTTCTGTTTCCATAGAAACTAGACTTGTTTGTCTTTCATAAAATGTCATAATAAAAGCCTTTTTTCATTGTTGCGGTAATGACTCAAAAATGTGGGACAGGCACATTTAGTTGAAAAAAATCATAAAAATGATCAGAAAATAATACAAAAACAATTAAGATGCTGTAAATTAATATGTATATTAAACAATTCCATTTGAAATAATCAATTTATTTTATGTATCTCAACATTGTGACCAGAGATGTGGGACATGAACAAAAACGGTGTTTGGACCTATAAATGCTTCATAATTTTATATTAAATCACATTTATTATATTTTTTGTCAAGGTGTGTAATGACACTGAATATATTTATAAAGCATCATATGACAAATTTTAACATAAATCAAAAATTTCACTGCTGGGACTTAAAAGTGCCGCAGTTGCAGAAAATATATATATATACACACACACATACAGTATATAGTTTGAAAATATTTACATGTGTTTGCATGTATATATTCATATTCATATAATTTATATTATATCTAAATTTAATATATAAACATTTTTATTAAATATATACATGCATGTTTGTGTATTTATATATACATAATAAATATACACAGCACACACACATATATATTATATAAAGAAAAACGTTTAATTTGGATGCAATTAATTGTTGCCCAGCATTAATTTTTATATGTTCTTATGGTAAATAATGAGTGATTTATGGCCCTTGCACTGGTTGCTAGGCTCTTCCAAGTGCCTTTTATCTCGTTGCTATGCGGTTGCTAGGCGTGTTCTTCCTGTCTGGTGTGAAAAGAGTCTGGTCCAGCAGGTGAAATCTTCTCATCTCATTTGTACACTAGATGTCACTGTGTTCCTAGTTTTATTACATTATTTATGAGCAGTTTAGCAGAGAAATCTCATTAATAGATGTTTACACGTTAACCAATAAATGTACACAAACGCTTGCATTCTAAGAAACAAAGACATTTCTTTATGTGTTTGTTGCTCAAATTAAAATACTCGAATGAAACAATGTTTCAAAAATGTTAAAACAATGTAACGACTTGCTCAGAGGCTCTCAGTTAATGTATCAACTTTGTCTCAGATGTTTCTCCTAAAAGGCCTTGTAGGATAAAAGCAAAATTGACACATTTATGTAATTATTTGACATGCATTAAGAGTATATAGAGCAATAAAATGGATGTTTAAAGCAGCTCAGATCATTTAATCTTTGGAGGAAGTCTTTACAGACTTTAATATCTTTAAATCTGACACAGTTTGAGCCGCTGTTTTTTTTCTCTTGGGTGTTTTTCTCAAGGGAAAATCTGAAAAACAGGAGCAAAAGTCTCCGCTTAATCTCAGTGTTTCTCAACTGTTGTGTCATGACCAATAAATGTGCCACAAATCATGATGAATGCAAACAAGAACACACAACTAGTCGTGTAACGGTGCATAGTTAAGATAGTGAAACAAACAGGTTTATCAGGAAACACTTCCCGTATCTTCTGTGGCTGATGCCAAAGGTTGTGTTTCCAATCAAACCCTCCACTAGCTCATGTGGTAGAAACTACATCCAAGTGATGTTTAAAAAAACAGTGTTGATGACCAATGTGACATCAGAAGCTAAAGCAAAACCAGCTGAGAATCAATAATCCCTGAGATTTTAGAGTTTTGTGATTTTCTTTCCTATAGGATCAGGGTTCGTATTCACAAAACATGTTATCTTACCACTAAGAGTTCTCCTAAATAGCAGTAAAAGCTAAGAGTTTTCTCTTAAAACCTCTTCACAAAGCTGCTTGTACTGAGGAATAGAGAGAAGTCTTCAGCTCAGAGTAAAGGGGGCGGGGTTTACCTCGTTGCTATGGGTGATGTCAGCATGCTCATTAACTATGCACACAGTGATTGGCTGATCTCTGTCAGAGATTTATTCACAGAAATATTGTAGAGTTATGTTGCCATATCCAAATAAAGGTTTAAAAAATAATGTTAATTGCCACATTCAAATAAAGATTTTAACATGCAGGATAAGTGTGACTAATTAAACAAATATATGTTCAGCTAATTGTCCGCCTCTT
This sequence comes from Aspiorhynchus laticeps, assembly GCA_023376895.1. Taxonomy (NCBI): domain Eukaryota; kingdom Metazoa; phylum Chordata; class Actinopteri; order Cypriniformes; family Cyprinidae; genus Aspiorhynchus; species Aspiorhynchus laticeps. The sequence continues at coordinate 33,664,870 of CM041816.1, read as the reverse complement.
ACGTGTGTGCTTCTTGTAGCCGATGCATATAAACAGCCTTTTAATTAACAGAGTAGAATAATCACGGCTGATAGTAAGACATGTAAACTGGACGCAAGAACATCTGTAACTTCTTGACCAGCTGGTTAATGAAAAGGATATAATCAAAGGAGAATTCGGAGTTGAGATAACCTCCAAAACTTAAAGATGATATCATTTTAAAAGCTCGTTATCGTCAAATGTTTCTAAAATGTTTATATTCTGAGGCAGATTGCCGGAAACAAGCAGTTTAGGTCAGTTGTGAGCAGTGTTGGTCAGTAACTAGTTACTGTAATAATATTACTTTTTGCAGTAACTAGTAGTGTAACTAATTATTAATAAGATTTCAGTAATAATATTACAGTTACCATCCATAAAACAGCTTAGTTACTTTTGATGCCTCGACCCGCTGATTTAAAATCTAACAATCAAATATTTCTAGATTTATGTTCATAATTTTCACGACTCATGCATGTGATGAGGTGCAGCAGGCGAGCTTGGAATATGGAAAAGCTCACATTCAGCAGATATAAATATTGCATTATATTGATTTTGTCAGGAAAAAAGATGATCTGAACACTGTTGTGTGTTACTGTACTCTGCATTACATCCCTCTGATCAGCATTATATTACTATAATTAAACATCTTTTTGGAAAATTAAACAGTTTCTTACAAACTTATGTGATTTCATAATACATAATGCAATATAATCGTATATGGGAAACAGAAATTACAATTAGCTTCAAGCTACACATGATGATTAATGAGATTAATACAACACTTCTGCTTGAATGTCACTATTAATTATTGAGTGTTTGTAATAACTAATAATGTGGATTTTGGTCAAATGATGAGACAGAAATATGTTATTAGTAACATTTATGTGGAAGATACATTGTTACAACTTCTGTGAGGCGTGAAGAAACAATGTAACTTATTACTGTTGCCAGAAAGTAACAAGTAAAGTAACTTTTGAAAGGAGTAACTAGTAATGAGTAATATATTACATTCTTTGAGTAACTAGCTGGTTGTGAGTTGGTCTTAGTGACTTATGAGTCCTCTTCACTACTCATAACCTTTCACAGATTTAGGAGCTAGTTTTAGCACTAAAACACTTTGTGAAATACTCTTAGAGCAAACATTTAGGACTGACACGCTCATTATATTTAAGATTTTCTCCTAAATCTGCGAGTTAGAAGCTACGTTTAGCCTGAAGATGTTTTGTGAATCCGGGCCCTGATCTGTAATTACATCTGCCGGAGCTTTTGCTAAAGTTTTATTACATAAGATGATAAAGCTCTCGGTATGTACACCATTCATATACTTTTGTCTTTGTAAAAATAAATAAATAATGCATTCATGTTCTTCATATCTTTCATGGCTTCATATTGC
>CM041816.1:33658459-33660959 GCA_023376895.1 Aspiorhynchus laticeps | reverse complement strand
AATGACCTAAGCTTGATTGTTTTTCTTAAGTGGTGGAAATAGGCTTCCATAGCTTTTGGTTTAATTTTCTTTAATTTAATTTATTCGGCCTTAATTCGGATTACTATAGAAATGACTGTATTTCGCCTGCAAAATTCGCTCTGAGAACGTGACCACATGACCACGACTTAACAAGTGAGATCACTGATGACTTCATGTGCTGTTTCCATGGTAACGATGTCCCAAATTCCTGTCTGCTTGATTTTACGTCTTACGGAAATGAATAAACCGTATGAATAATGTGCGTGATCTATACAAACGCTCGGCGCAGCGACATGCTAATACGCATCGCTGCTGCGTCTGAAGTACAGAGGTCGGAAACAATGTGCAATAATTCGATTTACCGTATCTTAAAAACATATAAAATCTATTCCGTGACGTAGAGCGGTCAGGCAGCACACGTGAAGTATATCGTAGTAAACGTACGGCAGGCAGCGTAAGTTTAGCTAGTTATTAATCACTGCTCTGTGTAAACATTGAACCGATCCCAACATCAGGCTGATGTGCGACGGATGGGCTAGTAACGTTAATTTGAAAGTTTGGCCGCGTTTGGCTCTTTATTTGTTTCCCACACACTTTTTCTAACACACAGCCTCCAATGTTTGAAACGCACAACACTGTGGCAGTAACCCAATAGAAACACAGCACATTCACTACTGGGGGCGGAATGAAGGAACACAAAATAAATAATAAACGCTATGCTAAATAAGCACTACGTTAATGTCTCGCTCACAAATCAGGACTCGAAATTGTCCGTTCGACTCGAATCCAAATGATATAATCACATGATAAAAATCTAAGATTCTACCAAAGCTAAGAAGAAACGAACTAAAGTTTTGAGAAACATATGAAGAGTTAATTTGCATAAACACCGATAAACCGATAAACCGATAAACGCCACTTTCAATTGAGCTGAGTGCCGCGAGTTATTCTCCACATCTGAACCCTAAACACATTTTGTCAGAAAAGCCTGTATTGTCCACTTTCAAGGCGTCGTGAGTTCACGTTTTACTGCAGAAGCCGATAAGTGCTCTTGTTGTTTGTGAGCAGAAACCGATAAATCCATTCTAGCCAATCAGAGCGCAGCATTCAGGTCAGGTGACACGGCTGCTAGTCACTTTGAAAAGACGTGCTGAGAAGAGCTTCGTCAAAGCTGACTAAAGTGATCGAGGATGGATAATTTCGACGAACTTGATGAACCTGTGATATCTTCTTCAGGGCGTAAAACGAAAATAAAAGCTGAAATGTTTTCATGGAAAAAGCAGCGCGTTTCAATGATGAGGGAAAACTGCGTATAATCACATCCATAATCTATAATCACAACAACAACAACGTTTGTCAGGCGTCTACATTATCATCTGAGGAGATTACAAAGACTAAACCAGTGTTTTTATTAACTCTAACACATGAAATGTGGAGTTATCTGATTTTGCTATAAAACAAACTTTTAATATGTAAAACAAAACTTTTATTTTGTAAATTGCCTGTATTTGTTTAGTTATTATTACTTAATCAAAACAACCCAACTGCAGTTTGATTGATATTACTTAGATTGCTTTAGCGCAATAAAAAAACGTTATCGGTTATCGGTTATCGGTTTTTGCAAATTAACTCTTCATATGCAGCTAATGTTCACGTCATATTTCCGCTGTGCTAACGGGCGCTAACCCATGATGTGCTCAACAACAAATAAATTAAAAAACACTTTTTTGGGAATAAAACACATTTGTTCATTCATCTACTTGGATTGGCAAATTTTAATCTTAATTTACGTTTTTTTGTTTTTTTTTTCGCTTTTCTTCGTTAACTACTCTCTTCGTTAACTACCTCAGATTGGGTATTATTTACAAGTATTAACAGTACACTCACGGACCAGAAGGTATTGCTGTGTACACGTTTAGAAAGATGGGTCGAACCGTTCTGGACGAAATATGCGATCAGTCGATTGGGCAAATTAATTAATGGCGAACTGATAATGGCGCAGCTTGAAGCTGATTGGCTAATGTGTCGGTCGTCGAGTGCAATCTGAGCATGTGCAGAACGTCAGCCAATCGTGTCGGGTTAACTTCGCTTGTGTGAGAGAGAGAGAGAGAGAGAGAGAGTGTGTGTGTGTGAGAGAGAGAGAGCGAGAGAGAGTGTGTGTGTGTGTGTATGTGTGAGAGAGAGAGAGAGAGTGTGTGTGTGTGAGAGAGAGAGAGCGAGAGAGAGTGTGTGTGTGTGTGTATGTGTGAGAGAGAGAGAGAGTGTGTGTGTGTGAGAGAGAGAGAGCGAGAGAGAGTGTGTGTGTGTGTGTGTATGTGTGAGAGAGAGAGAGAGAGAGTGTGTGTGTGTGTGTGAGAGAGAGAGAGTGTGTGTGTGTGTGAGAGAGAGAGAGTGTGTGTGTGTGTGAGAGAGAGAGAGAGTGTGTGTGTGTGAGAGATAGAGAGAGAGAGAGCGTGTGTGTGTGTGTGAGAGAGAGAGA
>CM041816.1:33650959-33653459 GCA_023376895.1 Aspiorhynchus laticeps | reverse complement strand
TTTGTTGCAGACTGCGCAAAATACTACTGAAGTACAGTAGTGAAGCACTGTTATTAAAATAGTGTACACTTCTGGGATCTAGCATTATTTTTTAGACTTCTATGTTTATGCATTTCTAAACAGCTTCAGGTTTTAACTCAAAATGTCCAAAGATGATCAGCACAGACGAGATTGTTATGTACTGAAGCTTGTTTCTGCCGTGGACAGGAATAATATGCTAATTGTGACTTTTCAGCTCATTATTCTGTCTAGTTTATTTCTCTTGATTTGCACTTTTTTCTTAGAATTGCAAGATATAAACGCGGAATTCGGAGGAAAAAAGTCTGAATTATGCAAATTATGAGATAGAAATGTAGAATTGTAAGAAACAGTCTTAATTATGAGATAGAACTACAGAATGAGGAAAAAAGTCTGAATTATGATATATAAATGCAGAAATATGAGATAGAAATGTAGAATTATGAGATAGAAATGTAGAATTATGAGATAGAAATGTAGAATTGTAAGAAACAGTCTTAATTATGAGATATAAATGTAGAATTATGAGATAGAAATGTAGAAATATGAGATAGAAATGCAGAATTATGAGATAGAAATGTAGAATTATGAGATAGAAATGTAGAATTATGAGATAGAAATGTAGAATTGTAAGAAACAGTCTTAATTATGAGATATAAATGTAGAATTATGAGATAGAAATGTAGAAATATGAGATAAATGTAGAATTATGAGATAGAAATGCAGAATTATGAGATATAAATGCAGAATTATGAGATAGAAATGTAGAAATATGAGATAGAAATGCAGAATTATGAGATAGAAATGTAGAATTATGAGATATAAATGCAGAATTATGAGATAAATGTAGAATTATGAGATAGAAATGCAGAATTATGAGATATAAATGCAGAATTATGAGATAGAAATGTAGAAATATGAGATAGAAATGCAGAATTATGAGATAGAAATGTAGAATTATGAGATATAAATGTAGAATTATGAGATAGAAATGTAGAATTATGAGATAGAAATGTAGAATTATGAGATATAAATGTAGAATTATGAGATCGAAATGTAGAATTATGATATAGAAATGTAGAATTATGATATAGAAATGTAGAATTATGAGATAGAAATGTAGAATTATGAGATATAAATGCAGAATTATGAGGAACATTCTGAATTATGAGATATAAATGCTGAATTATGAGATATAAATGACAAATTATGAGATAGAATTGTAGAATTGTGAGAAAAAGTCTTAATTGTGAGATATAAATGCAGAATTGCTAGATAAAAAGTATTTTTTATATATATAAATGCCAAATTATGAGATTTTAAAATCTGAATTATGAGATATAAATGCTGAATTATGAGATAAAGTCTGAATTATGATATAAATGCTGAATAATGACAAAAAAAGTCTAGTTCTGAGAAAATCTGCATGTATTTAGTGTTATTTATTGGTTGCAGAAACGTCTTCCAGTAGAAGCTTCCACAGGCTGCGGCTGATCAATAGATGCAGCACTGAGCATTCAGTGCCTTCTGGATTCATCTGGTGTATTATGACTATTATTATGCGTGATCAGCGCAGTCACCCGGTTGAGTTTGATGAGCACGCAGGGTTTTCCGTCCTGGTATCCGTACGTGCGGTCCTCGAGTCCGGAGCAGCTCCCCAGCATGGTGCGGTTGAACTGGCAGGAGCGTTTGGGATTGTTGCGCACCTCGCCGCTGTCCTCCTGGACGAAGTACTGATCCGGGACGCAGACGTCGTTCTTCATCGCCTGCTGAGAGTCATTATAGGCTGCAGAGAGACACAGACACAGAGCTTATGATCCTCCTCCTGAGGAAGCTATTAACTCTTTCTCTGCCAAACATGTTATTTCCCGTGTTCTCACTGTTATACGCTAGGGGGCGCTGTTACACATCTCCTGAATGAGACTAGAATCACTCGATCAAAAACACAGACCAGGAAGACACAGAAACCAGTGATCTCATATGTAGCATATGAAAAATAATGCGATCATCAACACTAACCGCATATAAATGAATGTTCATTAGTCTAGTCTGCCTAATAATCTTTAGTAATTTTCTTATGAGTAATTTTTAGCATTTCTTTACTATATTTAGGTATATTTTATTTTTATAGACAACCCCTTAACTGTCATCCCCCCATTTTTTTTTTGCATTATTGCAAAAGTGGAATTTTTTCAAAAAGTTGAAGTAGAAATTTAAATTTACTGTAAAGAAAATACACTGTACCTATTTTGTTTTATATATAATAAATATTTTGCATAACAGGTTTTACTCTAAAATTGCTATAAAATTAAAGCCTTATGTCTAAATAAGTTATGTTCCAAATTTGAAGTTGATATGAAAAAAAAATTGAGGTTTCTGTGAGATTTTATTGAGGGCGTCATACCACGAACAGCCACCGGGTGCCTCCAAACTCCATTGAATTTTTCTGATGCATTTTTCTGTCACAAATGGCTAAATTTCT
>CM041816.1:33633459-33635959 GCA_023376895.1 Aspiorhynchus laticeps | reverse complement strand
TATGATTGCTCAACTCGGCTATTTTCAAATTTAACTCCACAAACGCATGCATTTTACTATTATATCCTTACATCGTAAACATAACGTTGTGGGAGGGAATAACAGAAACAGACGAATCATCATTTTGACAAGCGTGATGCACCTATAGGAAGAGGGACAACTAACGACCTGTAATTGACCACGAAAGCAATTCTTTAATATGTTTTAATAAATATATAAAATTACAGTGAAATAAGACGTTTATTAGTATCGTTTAATAAATTAAATCCATTTGGAAAATTACCAACTTCTCATTGGGTGGGCCACAGATGAAATTGGGTGGGCCCGGGTGGGATGTGTTTGCCATACATTGATTTATTTGTGCCGCCCGCCACAACTGACCGCCTCAAATAGATTTCCAAAAGGCTTTAACTTCGTTTAATAAACATGAGAACTGCACGTTTCAAAATCAAAAAGGGTGTTTGTATATCACTAGCCCCTTTCACACAGAGATTCTGAAAACACACGGGTGATGTGTTCCGGCAGATTTGCTGCATTCACACGGCCAGTGATTTTCCGGAATCTGTGCGTGCGTTCACACACAACCCGTAAAGACACGTGACGTGTATAATGCGCCGCGCACCATTTCACTAAACTGAACGATTTCAGCTTCAGCGCTGATAGTGAGGAGCTCCCTGATCGCTGCTTCATTCCAGTTTACACATTTTTCGTCGTGTGAACGTTGATCTGCCTTCAAAACACCCGGTAAACCAGTCGAACGATAAAGTGCGTCATCACTACGACACACTCGTTACGGCATTGATCCGGCTTTTGTTCACACAGCGCTCGTTCCGGGACTGAACCCGGCAATGTTACTAGGTCCCCAACCCGGGATCAATCCCGGAGTTAATCCCGGGACGTGTTTGCGTTCACACAGAAGGCACTCCTGACCCTCTGTGGTCATTAAAAATCCCATGACACTCATCGTAAAGAGTAGGGGTGTAACCCCGGTGTCCTGGCCAAATTCCCTCCACTGGTCCTTGTCAATCATGGCCTCCTAATAAACTAGCTCCCCATTCACACTGCACGTTGATCCCGGAAAATTGCCAGAAAATTGCCGGAGTGCCTTCTGTGTGAACGCAAACACGTCCCGGGATTAATTCCGGGATTGATCCCGGGTTGGGGACCTAGTAACATTGCCGGGTTCAGTCCCGGAACGAGCGCTGTGTGAACACAAGCCGGATCAATGCTGTAACGAGTGTGTCGTAGTGATGACGCACTTTATCGTTCGACTGGTTTACCGGGTGTTTTGAAGACAGATCAACGTTCACACGACGAAAAATGTGTAAACTAGAATGAAGCAGCGATCAGGGAGCTCCTCACTATCAGCGCTGAAGCTGAAATCGTTCAGTTTAGTGAAATGGTGCGCGGCGCATTATACACGTCACGTGTCTTTACGGGTTGTGTGTGAACGGCTGTGTGAAAGAGTCTTAGGTCCCCAACCCGGGATCAACCCCGGAATTAATCCCGGGACGTGTTTGCGTTCACACAGAAGGCACTCCTGACTCTCTGTGGTCATTAAAAATCCCATGACACTTCTCGTAAAGAGTAGGGGTGTAATTCCCTCCACTGGCCCATATCAATCATGGCCTCCTAATAATCCACTTGATTGTCTCTCTCTCCACCTGTAGCTGGTGTGTGGTGAGCGCACTGGTGCCGTCGTATCATCCAAGTGGATGCTGCACACTGGTGCTGGTTGAGGAGAGACCCCCCACATGATTGTAAAGCACTTTGGGTGTACGGCAATACACAATAAAGCGCTATATAAATGCATCATTCATTCATTCATTCACTCTGGCAATTTTCTGGCAATTTTCCGGGACCAACGTACAGTGTGAAAGGGCTACTGTCTCTCTGAAGGAAACCGACTGACCGTCTTTAGATCGTTTTCATCTCATCTTGCCTGTAATATTACTGATAAAGCAGTGTTTGTGATCTCAGTGCTGCTTGTGTGGAAACCGCTATTGCTGCCGCTCCTAAAGCGCCTCCTGCTGGCAGAGCATCAACTCGCATTTACAATAAACCCGTCTGATTTACGATTGAAACATATTTTGCTTGTTATCAGAAGTAATCTGCTTTAGAGGGACTTGGCTGTTGTTATTGATTCTTTGTGGAAGTCTGCTGGAAGTTAAGTAATGTAAACACAGTTATGTTTGTTTATGTTGTTGTTATGTCGCGAGACCTTTTGAATAAAATTAAATATCACATTTGCATGTTCAGGGTTATCCGATGTTGGTTTCGGTCACATGCAGGCAAACAAATAAAATATTTCATTTTTTCAGTAAGTGTTTCATTTTGATTTATTTTAATTAAAAAAAATGATTTAATTAATTATTAGCTTTTAATCAAACTCATAAACCCCCTGTAGCTCCTTCACAAACACATTATGACGTAATTTTTAATGCACTTCATGTTGTTGATAAAAAAAATTGAATATATTTTCTTACTCTTTGTATTTTTA
>CM041816.1:33625959-33628459 GCA_023376895.1 Aspiorhynchus laticeps | reverse complement strand
GTCTAATAATGCGTTTTCATGGATTCTCGTCTGTGAAATGCGCCACTTCTGGTATTTAGCCGATTACTCGACGCGGGCAAAACGAAATCAAGGATTTTTAAAATCGAATTCGCGAATAGAATTGATGAATCGTTGCAGCTCGTGACTCTCAAATGGATTCGTGGATGGATTCTGAGATCTTCTGAATGCATCATGACTCTGGAATGGATTCTGAGCTTATATTTTAACAGCAGATGGCGCTCTACTCAAACGCTGATGAAGAAGAGCACTGAAGAGTCTGTAATCTCACCTCGGCTCAGAATGCTTTTATGACGTGAGATTAATGTAAACACAGCCCACTGTGAACACCCTTGTAATTCGCTTCAAGAAACAATCTTAATTCAAAGGCTAAACAAGATTATTTTAACACGTTAAGTCATTTTACTTGTCAAGTAAATGCATCTTAACTCCAGAATTTGTAGAGAATTATACTAGAAAACAAGACAAAAATACTAAGGAAGAAAATATTTTTTTGCAGTGTATATGTGCTTTAATTATTTACATGTGTGTAGATCGTCTCCGTTCACAGTAAACGCTGCTCCGCACAAACTCTTATCATTTACATGCGTGGAGCGTCTCAAACTCATCTCTGCATGTTGTTGTGTGTTTGTTTATTATAACGTTCATCTGCGAACGCAACATGCGCCATTTCATCAGAATTGTAAGGTATTTATAAACCTATGCAAACACAGGAGAATGCGTCAATATCTGTCTCAATATGCGATTCATCACGATTTCAAAATAAAAGCTCAAATCCTTGCTCTGAGTTTCCACATTTTGATATACACTATATTGCCAAAAGTATTGGCACCCCTTCTAATGAACAAGTTTGACTACTTTAGTAATTTCTATGAGTACAAATCTTAATGTTAAAGCATATAATGATATTCTAGGAAATTGTGTGCTTCTAATATTATAGCAACAGTGTGGAAGAACTTGACTGGTCTGCATAAAACCAAGTCCTAATCCCAGTTTAACACCTCTGGTGTGACTGTAAATGCAGACCTTGAGACAAAAACTCATCACCAAACACCAATGACTTGTACATATGGGTTCAGTCATTTTAGACACTTACAAAACTGTTGTAACAGAGATGAAATACAATTTTTAAATACATGAATTATGTTCCCATCGTTGTTGCCACAGATTTGGAAGTGCATTTTTCTGTTCTAAAGAAGGGGGTGCCAATACTTTTGTCTATATAGTGTATGTACAAGTCATTGGTGTTTGGTGATGAGTTTTTGGCTCAAGGTCTGCATTTACAGTCCTGTTCATTAGAAGGGGGTGCCAATACTTTTGGCAATATAGTGTATTAATTTAATTACAGCGGCTATAGCATTTGTGTCGTAAAGAAATGGACAAATATTAAAGATAAAGTGGACACTCAAATTAAATGATGTTTGGTCAATATTAAACAAGGATTAGATCACACAGTAACGAGTAAAACAATCATCAGGCTGTTGGCGCCCCCTGCAGGCCTTTGTTAAAATGCTAAGCTCAGAATCAGTTCTCGATTCGCGATGCATCGATTTATTTTCCCAGCCCTATATGTATTTTAAGTCATTATAAAGGCTATTCTTCGCTTGGGTCTATTTTTATTACCACCAAAAAAATAATTATATTGATCCAAGTACTCGATTAATCGTCAGAATAATCGACAGATTACTCGATTACTAAAATAATGGTTAGTGACAGCCCTAGTGCTCTGGTCTCTCTAGCTGATGAAGACGGCGGATCTGGACCCTCGTTACAATTATCTGTTCGGGTTTCATCCTCACGGCGTGCTGGTGGCCGGAGGATTCGGGAATTTCTGCACGGAAGCGTCGGGATTCTCTGGGATGTTCCCCGGACTCACACCGTACCTGCTGATGCTGCCCTTCTGGTTCAGAGTTCCCTTCTTCAGAGAATACATCATGTCCGGAGGTGTGTGAGTGTGAGTGAGTGTGAGTGTGTGTGTGAGTGAGTGTGAGTGAGTGAGTGTGAGTGTGAGCGTGTGTGAGTGTGTGAGAGAGTGAGTGTGTGAGAGAGTGAGTGTGTGTGAGAGTGAGTGTGAGTGTGAGTGTGTGTGAGAGTGAGTGTGAGTGAGTGAGTGTGAGTGTGAGCGTGTGTGAGTGTGTGAGAGAGTGAGTGTGTGTGTGAGAGAGTGAGTGTGTGTGTGTGAGAGAGTGAGTGTGTGAGAGTGTGAGTGTGTGAGAGAGTGAGTGTGTGAGAGAGTGAGTGTGTGAGAGAGTGAGTGTGTGAGAGAGTGAGTGTGTGTGAGTGTGTGAGAGAGTGAGTGTGTGTGAGTGTGTGTGAGAGAGTGTGTATGAGTGTGTGAGTGTGTGAGAGTGAGTGTGTGAGAGAGTGAGTGTGTGAGAGAGTGAGTGTGTGAGAGAGTGAGTGTGTGTGAGAGAGTGAGTGTGTGAGAGAGTGTGTGTGTGTGAGTGTGTGTGTGAGTGTGTGTGTGAGTGTGTGTGAGTGT
>CM041816.1:33603459-33613459 GCA_023376895.1 Aspiorhynchus laticeps | reverse complement strand
TGATTGGTCACGCAGCCTGATTAATATTCATGAGCACTTCGCCATAGTAGGATGCGAAGGCGGAACTTCCGGGTGATGTAAAGTTGTCAACAGTTTCGCAGGAGGAGAATTAATCTGTAAATCTGAGTTCGTTAGTGTCGCTTTAAGGAAAGTCCAGTCAGAAAGTACCGTTTCTGCGTCGATTATTGTGTGGATCTGATGGAGAATAAACACACTTCTCGGGTGTGGAGGATCAATCTCAATCAGTCTCCTGGAATCTAACGGGATTTTAATGTTTGTTTTTATTTTAATGGAATATTCTCTCTCATCCGGGGCTTTAGCAGCATGTGAGCTGAGTCTTTAGTGTGTTAAAGTTCACTAAATCTTCAACTCGAGTCTTTTAAAGGGATTACGGAGTCAGTTTAAGAGGCTAATTCACATTTCTGGGGCGATCCAGATCCAGACATCGCTTCTCTGATTGTGTTGGTTCTTTGCGATTGAACTGCTCTGATTCCTGTCATCTGTTGAGCTGATGCGGGTTAGTTTACTGTAAGTAAATGTCAGGTTTCAGTGCTGTTGTGCAATGCTTCTGTATGTGTGGCTGTTTGCTTTAGGCGATAGAGGAGCGCGCTCGGTGACGTCACCGGTGACGCGCGATTCTGCTCGGAATCAAATCTGACTCCGGTTTGAATTCGAATCAACCCAGAACTGTTTAAGCATAGATTGATTTATATGCACGTTTTGGCATCATTTGATCAGAATAATGGACGTCCTGCAGGTTTAATTAAATATTAAAAACTTGAAATCAAATATGCATAACATTTACCATTTCACAGACGAGGTTTAAACCTAATCCCAGACTAAAATCTAAATCTGAGCTGTTTCAACTGAAAGAAACTGATCTTAAAATATATCAGTGCCTTATTTTGTCTCAAAATGCACACCAGTATTGTTTTTTTCTAAGGTACGTTTATAAAAATTACTTAAATGTCCTAATTGAACTATGGCCTAATCCTGGTTTAGTCTAATTGAACTATGGTTTAGTCTAATTGAACTATGGCCTAATCCTGGTTTAGTCTAATTGAACTATGGCCTAAACCTGGTTTAGTCTAATTGAACTATGGCCTAAACCTGGTTTAGTCTAATTGAACTATGGCCTAATCCTGGTTTAGTCTAATTGAACTATGGCCTAATCCTGGTTTAGTCTAATTGAACTATGGCCTAATCCTGGTTTAGTCTAATTGAACTATGGCCTAATCCTGGTTTAGTCTAATTGAACTATGGCCTAATCCTGGTTTAGTCTAATTGAACTATGGCCTAATCCTGGTTTAGTCTAATTGAACTATGGCCTAATCCTGGTTTAGTCTAATTGAACTATGGCCTAATCCTGGTTTAGTCTAATTGAACTATGGCCTAATCCTGGTTTAGTCTAATTGAACTATGGCCTAAACCTGGTTTAGTCTAATTGAACTATGGCCTAAACCTGGTTTAGTCTAATTGAACTATGGCCTAAACCTGGTTTAGTCTAATTGAACTATGGCCTAAACCTGGTTTAGTCTAATTGAACTATGGCCTAATCCTGGTTTAGTCTAATTGAACTATGGCCTAATCCTGGTTTAGTCTAATTGAACTATGGCCTAAACCTGGTTTAGTCTAATTGAACTATGGCCTAAACCTAGTTTAGTATAATTGAACTATGGCCTAAACCTGGTTTAGTCTAATTGAACTATGGCCTAATCCTGGTTTAGTCTAATTGAACTATGGCCTAAACCTGGTTTAGTCTAATTGAACTATGGCCTAATCCTGGTTTAGTCTAATTGAACTATGGCCTAATCCTGGTTTAGTCTAATTGAACCGTGGCCTAATCCTGGTTTAGTCTAATTGAACTATGGCCTAGTCTAATTGAACTATGGCCTAATCCTGGTTTAGTCTAATTGAACTATGGCCTAATCCTGGTTTAGTCTAATTGAACTATGGCCTAATCCTGGTTTAGTCTAATTGAACTATGGCCTAATCCTGGTTTAGTCTAATTGAACTATGGCCTAAACCTGGTTTAGTCTAATTGAACTATGGCCTAATCCTGGTTTAGTCTAATTGAACTATGGCCTAATCCTGGTTTAGTCTAATTGAACTATGGCCTAAACCTGGTTTAGTCTAATTGAACTATGGCCTAATCCTGGTTTAGTCTAATTGAACTATGGCCTAAACCTGGTTTAGTCTAATTGAACTATGGCCTAATCCTGGTTTAGTCTAATTGAACTATGGCCTAATCCTGGTTTAGTCTAATTGAACTATGGCCTAAACCTGGTTTAGTCTAATTGAACTATGGCCTAATCCTGGTTTAGTCTAATTGAACTATGGCCTAGTCTAATTGAACTATGGCCTAATCCTGGTTTAGTCTAAACCCTGTCTGTGAAACCAGGCCTATAGAGTTGATTTTACACTCGCTCCAGTTTTAATTTGAGGTTTGATGCATATTTATCCAAATATGATGACATTTAAAAACTTCAGCGCAAAATTGCTGAACTTTTCCACTTGATCCAGTTTTAATTAGAAGTTAAATGCATGATCTGGTTTTAATTCGAATCTATTTAACAATTCAAGTTTTGCTCTGTAAGTGTTTTTAGATTTAGTAGAAAATTGCTGCACTTTTTCTCCTGCTGTAGTTTTAATGTGAAATTAAAAGCATGTACATTTTTCATTAAAATCATTAAAATCAAAAACATTTAGAGTTTGATTCTAAGTTTTACTTTTGAGCTTTTCCACTCGCTCCAGTTTTAATTTGAGGTTTAAAGTATGATTATTTCTAACTTAAATCAAATATGATGCCAGAACTGTAACGTTTAAAAAAATAATACTCTTAAAGTTTCTTAATGTTTTTAGCTTTTGCATAAAATTGCTAAACCTTTCTACTTGCTGCAGTTTTAATTTGAAGTTAAAATGTCTATTTTGAGCTTTTTCAATGTCGTAATTTGACGTTAAATGCATGATCCGGTTTTAATTCGAATCAAATGAGCAATACAAGTTTTACTCTGTACGTGTTTTTAGATTTTGCACAAAATTGCTGAATTTTTCTCCTGCTTCAGTTTTAATTTGAGGTTAAAAGCATGCTCGTTTTTGTGCATCCAAAACTAACATTTACAGTTTAAGTTGTTTCTTTGCTCTAGTTTTAATTGAAGCTAAATGCATGATTCATTTCTAATTTGAACCAAATGAGCGTAACTCCAGGCATTGAGATTGAGTTTGATTCTTTGCAGGTTCTGCTGTAAGAGTTTCTCGTCACCGTTTGGGTCTTAAACACACCGTTGACAGAAACAGAACTTCTTGTTTTTGTTACCAAACTTGTCCTGCAGATCTAAAGTGATGTCCTGACATGTTCAGCTGCAGCAAGAAATCATGTAAAACGCCCTACTTATGGTGTTTATTTTCTTAACATCTCTCGGATAGGCTGCTTGGTCTTGAAAGAATCAGATCTGTGCATGCACGGCGATCAGGAGCCTCTGTATTGTGTCCTGAGCTGTAAACGCACATATTGCACGACTGCCAGAGGAAACAGCCATCAGAGCCGAGGCTTGCGCAACCGCTGGGCACAGAAACTGCTGTTGTTACTGTACTGGCTGCAGTTACACTCGAAACAGCCGAAGGCGAGGAGGAGGACAGAGCCAAGTGCAATGGAATAAATTTATTTAACTTTTTGGTTTTGACAGATTTTACCTGGGAGTTCATCTGAGGACAGGGAATATGATTTATCTGATCCGGATTGACCCGAGAGACTGAGTGGAAGAAAACCAGTCTTGCTTTGGAATGGTTAAGAGCTTTTTGCAGTTTAGTTTCTACCGCAAAATAATGAACAAAGATCAAGTCGGGAGCGCTTAACGTCACACCGCTCGATCCACGATGAGTGGCGGAAAGAAACGGAGTGGTTTTCAAATCACCAGCGTCACGCTGGACTACAATCAGGGTTCTGGAGAAAACCATCCGGCGGAGCTCCTCAGCCCTGGAACTCAAAGAGCCACGCCCCCTTTTGCCCGAAACCCCGCCCACGGGAGGAGCCCCAGAAGCCAGACTACATCGCCCACTCAAATCCTATCCAATGGGCTGTCTCTGCGCCATAACCCCGCCTTCCAGACGCAACAGAGCTCCAGTCAGCCGACCACGCCCGTCACTGCTAGGAAACAGAGTTCGCTGGACGGGTCGTCGCGTTTCCGCGTCGTGCGTTTGGATCAAGGACCGGGCGAGCCGTATAAACGCGGCCGCTGGACATGCGTGGATGTGATAGAGAGAGAAGTCGAGGAGCGAGGGTTACGTCGTGTGATTAACAGCATGAGACACGCCCACTCGCTGGAGTCCTTAGAGACGGTCGGGCTGGGCGGAGCCGAAGGAGCAGTGGGCGGAGCCAGACTCAAACCGTTGGGCGTGCAGGCAGCTCACATAGTACACTCGCAGGGCGCCACCCACCTGCTCACCCCATGCCGGACAGACTCCGCCCACAGCGGCCCACCCTCGCCCACACACGACACGCAGCCAATCAGGTCGCCGATCACGCCCCGGATGCGCAACATACCTGCCCCACTGCGATTCGACATGGACGCGGTCGGCAAGGTGAGCAATCGTCTGATTCATTTGTGTCCTTCATTATTGTGTCTTTAATGTAGTTGTATCAATTTAAGGCCATAAAAAGTGTTAAACTGTACATGAACGTCTTATGATTTTAAGAGGTGTTAAATTTGGGGACGGAAAGACCAGAATTGCGATATGGCTTAATATAACCATTAAACTTCATTAAAGAAACACTCCACTTTTTTTGGAAATAGGCTCATTTTATATCTCCCCAAGAGTTAAACAGTCGAGTTTCACCGTGTTTGAATCCATTCAGCCGATGTCTGGCGGTAGCACTTTTAGCGTAGCTTAGCATAGATCATTGAATCTGATTAGACCGTTAGCATCGCGATCAAAAATGACCAAAGAGTTTCGATATGTTTCCTATTTAAAGCTCGACTCTTCTGTAGTTACATCGTGTACTAAGACTGACGGAAAATGTAAAGTTGTGATTTTCTAGACCGATATGGCTAGGAACTATACTCTCATTCCGGCGTAATAATCAAGGAGCTTTGCTGCCGTACCTTGAGTGCATCAGGCGCAGTATTACGCAGCGCCTGAAAGTAGTCCCCAGCTATATCATAACTAGTTACTTAGCTGGGGACTGCGTAATATCATTGCGCTAAGCTAAGCTAAAAGTGCTACCGCCAGACATCGGCTGAATGGATTCAAACACGGTAAAACTCGACTGTTTAACTCTAGGGGAGATGTAAAATGAGCCTATTTTAAACAAAAGTGGAGTGTTCCTTTAAATGAACATGAGTGCTGCTGTTTCAAAGTCCGGTGCTGTGCTGCTTTGTTTACAGCCGTTACCGGGGAAACGGTTATATTCCCGCCGTTCCGAAAGCGCCACCTGCTGGCGGAGAAAGAATGTGCATTTTGTTTTGTTTTTTCAGACTAATGCGAAAATCAACCCATGTTTTTACCCTACAAACACACAGAGCTGTATATGTGAACTTGTGGAGCAATAAGAAGAAAATGCATTATAAAAATCTAAACAGTAGAATGTATTTATATGCTATTTAATTAATATAATAGTTGTTTAAATTAGTATAATAGACACTTTTGATCAGTGTTGGGGAAAGTTACTTTTAAAAGTAATGCATTACAATATTAAGTTACTCCCTAAAAAAGTAACTAATTACGTTTCTTATGGAAAGTAATGTGTTACGCTACTTGTGAGTTACTTTTTAAATATGGGCAGGGTTTGCTTGTTTGTTTTTAATATAAAAAAGTTACTCTTTTACAAATATAAAAGCCCTTTCACACCAAAAGTGAAGTGAATCCGGTTCAGACTGAAGGAAATGTAGATTCACGTCTTTACAGTAAAGGGTGCAGCTCAAACTAATCACATGAAGAATATGACGCAGTTCAACAATATTCAGCAATAACAACACTAGAGCTGTCACTCAATACATCACCATGGCAACACTAGAGCTGTCACTCAATACATCACCATGGCAACACTAGAGCTGTCACTCGATACATCATGGCAACACTAGAGCTGTCACTCAATACATCACCATGGCAACACCAGAGCTGTCACTCAATACATCACCATGGCAACACTAGAGCTGTCACTCAATACATCACCATGGCAACACTAGAGCTGTCACTCAATACATCACCATGGCAACACTAGAGCTGTCACTCAATACATCACCATGGCAACACTAGAGCTGTCACTCAATACATCACCATGGCAACACTAGAGCTGTCACTCAATACATCACCATGGCAACACCAGAGCTGTCACTCAATACATCACCATGGCAACACTAGAGCTGTCACTCAATACATCACCATGGCAACACTAGAGCTGTCACTCAATACATCACCATGGCAACACTAGAGCTGTCACTCAATACATCACCATGGCAACACCAGAGCTGTCACTCAATAGATGAGAAACAAAGTAACTGTTACTTATTTGAAAAAGTAATTCAGATATTTCCTTCTAAATTAAAAAGTAATGCGTTACTTTACTAGTTACTTAAAGTAATCTGATTACGTAACTCGTGTTACTTGTAATGCATTACCCCCAACACTGCTTTTGACTCATCAGTTTTCTTAAAAATGGTTTAAAGGCTGAAATGTGAAGTGTATCATTTTATAAAACTTATTGTTTTTGTGAAAACTTGTATATCATGCTTTTTACAATCATTTAATGTTACTATAGACATTGACATTCCTCATATAGTATTAAGGCCCGTTCACACCAAGCACGATAACTATAAAGATAACGATATTAGCGTCCACACCAGCGAACGATAACGTCTGTTTATTCTAAGGGCACGCGCGTCTGTCGCTTTAAATTCTCGAGCACATTATAGCAGGATGGATTCTGATTGGCTGTCAGTGTTTTTATCGTTCATCAGCTGGAAAAAATCGTTCTGGAAGTGATTCCAACGATATCGTTTCTCTGAGCCTTTATCGTTATAGTTGTGGTGTGGACGCTGCTATTCTTTAATACGGAGAACGATTTTTAGAACTATATCTTTATCGTTATCGTGCTTGGTGTGAACGGGCCTTTAATGTTATTAGACTTTAAAAAGTCTTAAAGTTGAGCTTAAAAATCCTGCAGAAACAAAGTCTTGCGTACGTTTTCTCTTCGCAGCTCCGGACCACCCGCTCGCAGCCGGCGTCGCCCGGACCTCACCTGGGTCGGGACAGTCCCTTCTATCCCGTCCTGACGCCCATCCAGACGCCGTCCGCTCTCGCGCTGGCGCAGTCCATGTTCGGCATGAGCCAAGCCTTTGAGTTTGTGGGAGACGACGGGTGAGACGAGACTATGATCATGCTTTGGTTCTGTATGTCCTTGACTGTAAGCTACACTTAAAGGGGTCATATGACGTTGCTAAATAATAATAACAATGTTTTATTTTTATAGCGCCTTTCAAGAACCCAAGGTCACTTTACAAAATAATAATACAAGCAATTGGCAAACAAAATACACCAAACAATCAGAGCGAACATTCAGACAAACAAGAACTACAGATAATTAACAACAAGAGGTCTTGCATTCATATGATGAACATCGATTATGTCAAGAAAATGGTCATGTGTCATATAGACAGAAGTTGAGAAAACGGGAAGCAGAGAGGTAGAAGAGTTATTTAGAGAACAAAGTGAATAGATGAGTTTTCAGTTGAGACTTAACCTGTCGGTTCCACTTTTTGAGTATAGGCCTGAAAATGACATTTCCGATTTAAATTGTTATACATGTTGAATGCTTTGGAGCAGCGACTTAAGGTTGGTCTCTATTTAAAGAAGACACTTGGCAGATTATTGTAGAGGTGAAAAAAGTTATAAAAATTATATTACTAAAAAGTTATGGAAGTTTAAGTTTATGAAAATATAAAATGTTAAAATTAAAATATTTATATTTTATGTAAAATATATATTTTACATAACATGTTTTACTCTAAAACTGCTAGAAAATCAAAACCAAAAATCTGAAGAAGTTGTGTTCCAACCTGGACATACGTTATAGTTCACGCTGCATCAAATATTGAGAACCTATTGTTTTTTCTTTACATTCGAAACACTTTTAGACCTTTTAGAATGAATTTGATCTTTTGAACACTTGACATGAACATGAATGCAGATTTTTACTGATTTTTCATGATTTTATACATGTATCACTATTTCAAAGTAAAGCTCAGAACTCGCTCTCTGAGTCCAAGTACTCTTCTTACAAATTAATAAATTACAGTTGCTCTGTAAAATATTTCAAAAATCAGTCACCATATATGAAAACTAGAGTCTTTAAGCTTTCAAACGAGATCTAGTTTGTCAAGATTGCTTTAGGTTCAGACTAAGATATAACTGTTTAAAACATGTAATGGCAAGTGGGCCCGTGACAGTTAACAGGTTACAGTAATCCAATCTGGAGGTTATGAAAGCATGGATAATAGTTTCAGCATCTCCAAGATTAAGTGAGGGACGTATACGAACAATATTTGTTATACAATGCAATGTAAAATTTCCATATACTGTACATTATTGTTGCAGCCTTTCTGAAACATGTCAATTTTAACAAAGCTCATCATTCTGAGAAGCACGCTGAGCTCTGATTGGCCAGCTATCCGGTGTGCTGTGATTGGCCGAATACCTCAAGCGCGTGACGGAAATGTTACGCCCCCTTACCATATTTGGAAACGCACAGCGTCTCCACGACAACAACACTACTGCGAGAGTAAAAGTTACTCCTTTCTTTGCGTATACATTTGGGGCGGGGTTATGCAAATCTTCCAACACAGTGACGTAGATATGTGGGGGCGTGTTTAAACGAGGCGTTTTAGGAAGGCGTGGACGAGTCTTAACTATTAGAAAGAATATCTCTTTGGGTTTGAGACTTAGTCTACAGCACAACTATAACAATAACGACACTTTCAGAACCATATTTTTTCCAGCTGATGAACGTTTAAAACATTGACAGCCAATCAGAATCCATCCTGCTTTAAAGAGCTCGAGCATTTAAAGCAGCAAACGACAAAAATGCGGCACTTATAATAATAGAACATTAAATAACAACGTTATTGTGCATATGGTTGTCTTCTGTTGTGGTGAATGGACATAAACGATGATGACACAATATTATCGGAACGACTTTCAGAACGATTATTTTCCAGCGGTAAAAACAATAAAACAATGACAGCCAATCAGAACCCACATGACTTTAAGAGTTAATTTAAAGTGGCAGGCGACAAAACTACAGTGCTTATAACAAAAATAACGTTATCATCTGTTGGACGCTAATACATTATAAATATCATTATAGTTATTGTTCTTGGTTTGAGACAGTCTTAACGAAAATGACACAGGAATGATATCGTTAAGAGCGTTTTTTTCCAGTTGATGAACGATAAAAACTACTGAATTTTATAGAGTTCGTAAATTTGTTGCTCTTATTATAAACAGAGCGTTATCGTCCTTTGGTGTGGACGCTAATATAGTAATCGTTATAAATATCATTATAGTTATTGTTATTGGTGTGAGCCAGTCTTAACGAAAACAACACAGAGGAACGATATCGTTGGAATCATTTTCAGATTGCTTTTTCTAGTTGATGAACGATAAGTTTGAGCCAATCAGAATCCACCAATTTTAGAGAGTTTTTAAACCAGCATTTAAAGCGGCAAACGACAAAACGGCCGCGCGCTTATAAGCCGAATATTATCGTTCGTTGGTGTGGACGCTAAATCGTTATAAATGTCATTATAGTTATTGTTCTTGGTGTGAGCCAGTCTTAACGAAAATGACACAGGAACGATATCGTTGGAATGACTTTCAAAGCGTTTTTTTCTAGTTGATGAACGATAAAAACTTCCGAATACACAGAATTTTAGAGTTCGTAATTTTCTGCTCTTATTATAAACAGAACGTTATCGTCCTTTGGTGTGGACGCTAATATAGTAAT
>CM041816.1:33573459-33598459 GCA_023376895.1 Aspiorhynchus laticeps | reverse complement strand
CATTTTTAGTAGTTTATTGTGCTTTTTTTAAATGTAGCTATTTAGTTTTAGTTTTAATTTGTTTTCTAGTTAGTAATTTTAGTGCTTCAGTTTATTTCAGTTCGTTGCCAAGGCAACATTTCTAATTTCTTCATCTAATATTTAGATTTGATATAATTCCAGCTTTATTTCAATTAACAAAAATGCTTTTATTAGTTTTAGCTAATAATAATAACAACCCTGAGTGCATTGCTATGTTTTCAACTCCGTTTTAATATTTATTACATGTATAAAGTGAGACATTTAAATATTAATATTTAAATTTAATTTATTTTTATTCAGTTAATAATTTTACTGCTTACACTTAATTTACGAAGTTGACAAGGCAATAGTTCTAATTTTAAAGATAGGTTTTTCATCTAATATTTATATTTAATATAATTTCATTTCAATCAACAACAACAACAACAAAAAAACTAAATAGTTTCAGCTTTGGTTTTAGTTAACGATAATGACCCTGATTTCAAATTTATAAATTTTAGTTTTATTTTTAAAATGCATTTTTTTAAATGTATCACTGTCACCCTGATTTGTATATAACTATTTAAATGTAATTGATTTTATTCAGTTTTTGCGCTTTAATTTAATTATTTGCCAAGCCAGCGTTTCTAATTTCCATCTGTGTTAAGTTTAAAGCCCTGATTGAGATCTTTTTTTTCCAGATAAATGCTGCTGTGATTACAAAAATGTATTGTATATTTTAATAGTTGTATAGTTTAAAAAGACACCGCTCCTTTAAATAGCATCAGTGTACTTAGCTATTTTTGTTAGTAGCTTGTAGTGTATTTAAACACTCATATAACAGCTCAGGATCAACAGCTGATGATTGTTCGTCTTGCACTACAGTAAATCTCGCTCTTGTTCTGCTGACGTGAGTGTTTCGCTTTGGTGAATGAGTCAGATCCTGGCCGGATGTTTCTGAGGAAACTATTTCATCATGACTCTTCCTGACGGCGCGTGACTCTCTATGTGTGTGTGTGATCTGCTGATCATTCGCCATGTTTGTCAACGTACGAAAGATGGTGTCCATTTTTGAAAGCAAAAAACAGCCTCGTCCTCTGTCACTACCTCCGTGTGAACCAAGCCTGACCTCGGAGCCCCGCCCCTCTTTGCTGAGCCCCGCCCCCTCACCTGTGATTCATAGGCCACGCCCCCGCTCAGGAGAACGAGTGAGAAGGGTTCGTGATTCTTGGCCGACGGGGAAGATCGATTACTATCCGAGGGCTAATCGCTTGGCGGTTTCCATGGAAACCAAAGAGCCAATCAGAAGCAAGGACTCGCCACGTCTACCATCCAAAAACACAATTTCTGACCTCAGAACGTCGTCAAAACAAGAGCGGATGTGTTCATCCAAACCCAGCTTCACCTCATGCACAGAAACACATATAGCTCCACCTGCTGGTCAGATCTCAGAAAATCATCCCGGATCGTCTTGTGTTAGCTATCGGAAATGTCAGAATCCCGTTTGGAGCTCATTGAGAGCAGAAAGGGGCGGGGCTGATACTCACACACGGAAGCCACGCCCCTCTGACTCCACCCTCCTTTCCCTCCTGATGTTCTTCCACAGGTAACTGGGTTTGTTCGGTCTGTGCGTAATGCTGTGACTTGAGGTTTTCTTTGGGTGGTTTATGATGTATTTGTGGCTGTGGAGACTGAGAGTGTTGTGTGCTGCTGTTATGAGAACCATGTGCTGGCCGGCGTGTTCAGAACAATAGCATCAGTGTTACACACATACAGTCAGGACTGTGTGTGCTCCGCTGCTGTTTAAGTCAAATAGCCTGGTTTCTGGAGCTCAGCAGAGTAGAGAAAGCACTGCAGCGTTTGTGAGTCCTTAAATCATGTGTGTTGTTGAGGAGACTGAGCTGCTACAGTACTTAAGTGATCCGACACACCATTTCACTTGCTAGACCTGAAAACTATTGAAAAAACCCACATATGCACGTTTAAGGAGGGACCCGAGCCATTTCTAGAAACCTTCAAGAAACTGCCTAGAAACGCTCCAAAAACTGCCTAGTAACAGCTGAGAGACTGCTTGGAAACACCCTATAAACCACCTTTAAACAGCCTAGCAACCACCTAGAAAAAACATAGTAACCGCTTGCAAACATCTTAGAAACAGCGTAAAACTGTTGAGAAACCACCTAGAAAAAGTCTAGAAACAGCCCAAAAACTGCCTAGTAACAGCCTAGAAACACCCGATAAACCACCTTTAAACAGCCTAACAACCACCTAGAAACAACATAGTAACTGTTTGCAAACAACCTAGTATCTGCCTAGAAACATCCTAGAAACAGCATAGCAACTGTCTAGAAATAATCTAGAAACAGCATAGCAACTGTCTAGAAATAATCTAGAAACCACCTAGGAACAGCATAGCAACGGTCTAGAAATAATCTAGGAACCACCTAGGAACAGCATAGCAACGGTCTAGAAATAATCTAGGAACCACCTAGGAACAGCATAGCAACGGTCTAGAAATAATCTAGAAACCACCTAGGAACAGCATAGCAACGGTCTAGAAATAATCTAGAAGCCACCTAGGAACAGCACATAGCAACGGTCTAGAAATAATCTAGAAACCACCTAGAAACAACATAGTAACTGTTTGCAAACAACCTAGTATCTGCCTAGAAACAGCATAGCAACTGTCTAGAAACCACCTAGGAACAGCATAGCAACGGTCTAGAAATAATCTAGAAACCACCTAGGAACAGCATAGCAACGGTCTAGAAATAATCTAGAAACCACCTAGGAACAGCATAGCAACGGTCTAGAAATAATCTAGAAACCACCTAGGAACAGCATAGCAACGGTCTAGAAATAATCTAGAAACCACCTAGGAACAGCATAGCAACGGTCTAGAAATAATCTAGAAACCACCTAGGAACAGCATAGCAACGGTCTAGAAATAATCTAGAAACCACCTAGAAACAGCATAGCAACGGTCTAGAAATAATCTAGAAACCACCTAGGAACAGCATAGCAACGGTCTAGAAATAATCTAGGAACCACCTAGGAACAGCATAGCAACGGTCTAGAAATAATCTAGGAACCACCTAGGAACAGCATAGCAACGGTCTAGAAATAATCTAGGAACCACCTAGGAACAGCATAGCAACGGTCTAGAAATAATCTAGGAACCACCTAGGAACAGCATAGCAACGGTCTAGAAATAATCTAGAAACCACCTAGGAACAGCATAGCAACGGTCTAGAAATAATCTAGGAACCACCTAGGAACAGCATAGCAACGGTCTAGAAATAATCTAGAAACCACCTAGGAACAGCATAGCAACGGTCTAGAAATAATCTAGAAACCACCTAGAAACAGCATAGCAACGGTCTAGAAATAATCTAGAAACCACCTAGGAACAGCATAGCAACGGTCTAGAAATAATCTAGAAACCACCTAGGAGCAGCATAGCAACGGTCTAGAAATAATCTAGAAACCACCTAGAAACAGCATAGCAACGGTCTAGAAATAATCTAGAAACCACCTAGGAACAGCATAGCAACGGTCTAGAAATAATCTAGAAACCACCTAGAAACAGCATAGCAACGGTCTAGAAATAATCTAGGAACCACCTAGGAACAGCATAGTAAGCATGGTACGAAATGGAAACACGTCAATTTTGCAAAAAACTCCCATTTATCACAAAAAAAGTTTTTACGCTCACATGAGGTGGTTTATCAGGCAATTCGAAAAAGGAATAATTTGCAAAACTGCAATGGAAAAGTTATTTTTTTTGCTTTCACAGGTCACCTGGCGTACATGAGTCACATGATCATTCTTTAAGAAACACCTCATACATCTCTCCACGCTGCTTCGCTAAAGATACACGTCTCCGTCGATTCAAAACGATGGCTAGTGCGGTGGCTGCGATATACACAAACCTACCAACATCCGTCGACATGACTTGTCGCGAGAGGAAAAAATTAAGTTTTAATTTGATTATCGAAATAATTAATGAAAGTTCTTCTCTGTTCTCTATTACAGCGGAACCAGCAGCAGCATGATCGCCATCGACAACAAGATCGAGCAAGCCATGGTGAGAACATTCAGAATAATAATAATAATCACAGAAAATACAGATATGGTTTTTGTTGTGTGTATTGTCAAATATTTTAAGTAGTAATTTAAATATGCTTGACGGTTTTAACTTCTAAAGTGTGTTTGAGTGTGACTGCTGTAATGTGTGTGTGTGTGTGTGTGTGTGTGTGTTCATAATATAATGTGCAGCTTAAGCAGTAGACTGCAGCGCTCGCAACACCAGGGTCCCGGGTTCGAATCCCCAGGAATGTGTGCTCTAATGAGATGTGTGTTTGAGTGTGACTGCTGTAATGTGTGTGTGTGTGTGTTCATAATATAATGTGCAGCTTAAGCAGTTGATCGCTGCGCTCGCAACACCAGGGTCCCGGGTTCGAATCCCCAGTAATGCGTGCTCTAATGAGATGTGTGTTTGAGTGTGACTGCTGTAATGTGTGTGTGTGTGTGTGTTCATAATATAATGTGCAGCTTAAGCAGTTGATCGCTGCGCTCGCAACACCAGGGTCCCGGGTTCGAATCCCCAGGAATGCGTGCTCTAATGAGATGTGTGTTTGAGTGTGACTGCTGTAATGTGTGTGTGTGTGTGTTCATAATATAATGTGCAGCTTAAGCAGTTGATCGCTGCGCTCGCAACACCAGGGTCCCGGGTTCGAATCCCCAGGAATGTGTGCTCTGATGAGATGTGTGTTTGAGTGTGACTGCTGTAATGTGTGTGTGTGTGTTCATAATATAATGTGCAGCTTAAGCAGTAGATCGCGGCACTCGCAACACCAGGGTCCCGGGTTTGAATCCCCAGGAATGCGTGCTCTGAGATGTGTGTTTGAGTGTGACTGCTGTAATGTGTGTGTGTGTGTGTTCATAATATAATGTGCAGCTTAAGCAGTAGACTGCAGCGCTCGCAACACCAGGGTCCTGGGTTCGAATCCCCAGGAATGCGTGCTCTGATGAGATGTGTGTTTGAGTGTGACTGCTGTAATGTGTGTGTGTGTGTGTGTGTTCATAATATAATGTGCTTCTTAAGCAGTAGATCGTGGCGCTCGCAACACCAGGGTAATGTGTGTGTGTGTTCATAATCAGGGGTGCAAACTTGTCACCTTTCGGCGAAATTCGCCGTTTTCACCTTGAAATAGGTCATTCATGTGAATCGTGTAGATCTGTAAAAAAAAAAAATTGAGGAGGGGGGGGGGTCGTCGGATCTGCGAGTCATCTGTGTCACGTCACCTGCCTGCAGCGTTTCTTTCCCCTTTTGGCAATGGCAGGAATGGACCCGCACTACTCTGTCTCTGATTGGCTTACCTTGGGGCCGAAGCCTGCACCGGTGCGGGCTGTCTCGTATTTTCTTTATGCCCACGAAAATAACTAAAAATACTCTGTCAGTTTTGATCGTACAGATAAGAATAAGGTATCATTTGAATCTGCAAAGGGTCTACTTTTATTTCTGTAAAACAAATATTCGATGTTAAAGTAATCCGTATGAAACCGACGCGATGTCCAGTTTTCCCGTCTCAACTCTTTATATCTAATACGGTCACGCGCACGCGCCGTTCAGATTCAAACATCCACGTGAGGCGCGCGGGAATGTAAACACACCCACATCGCCTCCGCGTAAACAAACAAGTTCATCCCGGCTACTTTCTGTTTCTGGAAGAAGATCTGCTGAGAGAAATAACCCAGAACTTCAAAATGTGTTTGTTTGTTTCAGAGCACATAAACAATATACACTATGAAAATGCCAGGTTTTGTAATGTTTTTGTAAAGAATTCTCTTCTTCATTACTCCAGTCTTACTCCAGGTGTAACAATATACACTATACCATTCAAAAGCTTGTAGTCAGCATATAGAAATTAAAACTTTATTTAGCACACAAGTGATGATAAAGACATTTATCATGTTACAAACTATGCTGTTCTTCTGAACTTTCCATTCATAAAAAAAACCTTCTCAGCTCTTTTCAACAGAATAATAATAATAATAATAATAATAAATGTTTTTTGAGCAGAAAATCAGAATATTAAAAAGTCAGCTTTAAAAGACAGCTTTGTTTGTTCCTAATAAACTGTTGAACTGCCCTCGCAAGTGAATCTCAAGTTATTTTGTGTGATAGCTAAATATATTCTAAATAAACTACAAACAAAAAATATATAAATTAATCAATAAAATGATTAATTTACTTAACGTGTTAAAATTGATTTACAGTACTTTTTTTGCTGTTTTCTAACAGTTTGGACTTGAATAAAGAAAGAAAACTTGCACTTAACCTTTTCACAGGCATTTTGTTTTCATAGTTAGACATATATCGTGATGTATCATTATATGTTTGTCTAGCAATATATCGATTATCGCAGAATCGCTGTATCGTGATTATATCGTATGGTGAGGTACTCTGCAATTCCCACACCTGTGTATATATATATATATATGGGGGGGGGGGGTTTAGTTTGTCACCTTTTTCACTCCTGACGAGTTTGCACCCCTGATAATATAATGTGCAGCTTAAGCAGTAGACTGCAACGCTCGCAACACCAGGGTCCCGGGTTCGAATCCCCAGGAATGTGTGCTCTGATGAGATGTGTGTTTGAGTGTGACTGCTGTAATGTGTGTGTGTGTGTGTGTGTGTGTGTGTGTGTGTTCATAATATAATGTGCAGCTTAAGCAGTAGATCGCGGCGCTCGCAACACCAGGGTCCCGGGTTCGAATCCCCAGGAATGCGTGCTCTGAGATGTGTGTTTGAGTGTGACTGCTGTAATGTGTGTGTGTGTGTGTGTTCATAATATAATGTGCAGCTTAAGCAGTAGATCGCGGCGCTCGCAACACCAGGGTCCCGGGTTCGAATCCCCAGGAATGCGTGCTCTGATGAGATGTGTGTTTGAGTGTGACTGCTGTAATGTGTGTGTGTGTGTTCATAATATAATGTGCAGCTTAAGCAGTAGACTGCAGCGCTCGCAACACCAGGGTCCCGGGTTCGAATCCCCAGGAATGTGTGCTCTAATGAGATGTGTGTTTGAGTGTGACTGCTGTAATGTGTGTGTGTGTGTGTGTGTGTGTGTGTGTGTGTGTGTGTGTGTGTGTGTGTGTTCATAATATAATGTGCAGCTTAAGCAGTAGATCGCGGCGCTCGCAACACCAGGGTCCCGGGTTCGAATCCCCAGGAATGTGTGCTCTAATGAGATGTGTGTTTGAGTGTGACTGCTGTAATGTGTGTGTGTGTGTGTGTGTGTGTGTGTGTGTTCATAATATAATGTGCAGCTTAAGCAGTAGATCGCGGCGCTCGCAACACCAGGGTCCCGGGTTCGAATCCCCAGGAATGTGTGCTCTAATGAGATGTGTGTTTGAGTGTGACTGCTGTAATGTGTGTGTGTGTGTGTGTGTGTGTGTTCATAATATAATGTGCAGCTTAAGCAGTAGATCGCGGCGCTCGCAACACCAGGGTCCCGGGTTCGAATCCCCAGGAATGCGTGCTCTGAGATGTGTGTTTGAGTGTGACTGCTGTAATGTGTGTGTGTGTGTGTGTGTGTGTGTGTGTGTGTGTGTGTGTGTTCATAATATAATGTGCAGCTTAAGCAGTAGATCGCGGCGCTCGCAACACCAGGGTCCCGGGTTCGAATCCCCAGGAATGTGTGCTCTAATGAGATGTGTGTTTGAGTGTGACTGCTGTAATGTGTGTGTGTGTGTGTGTGTGTGTGTGTGTGTGTTCATAATATAATGTGCAGCTTAAGCAGTAGATCGCGGCGCTCGCAACACCAGGGTCCCGGGTTCGAATCCCCAGGAATGTGTGCTCTAATGAGATGTGTGTTTGAGTGTGACTGCTGTAATGTGTGTGTGTGTGTGTGTGTGTGTGTGTGTTCATAATATAATGTGCAGCTTAAGCAGTAGATCGCGGCGCTCGCAACACCAGGGTCCCGGGTTCGAATCCCCAGGAATGCGTGCTCTGAGATGTGTGTTTGAGTGTGACTGCTGTAATGTGTGTGTGTGTGTGTGTGTTCATAATATAATGTGCAGCTTAAGCAGTAGACTGCAGCGCTCGCAACACCAGGGTCCCGGGTTCGAATCCCCAGGAATGCGTGCTCTGATGAGATGGGTGTTTGTCTGCAGGACCTGGTGAAGTCTCACCTGATGCTGGCGGTTCGAGAGGAGGTGGAGGTGCTTAGAGAGCAGATCAAAGAGCTGTCGGAGAGAAACGCTGAGCTGGAGAGAGAGAACTACATCCTGCGGGCGCTCCGGGACAGAGACTGAGCCAAGTGCATCATGGGAGATGTAGTTCAGAGAGAAAAGGGACGGAACGGTTGAACTTGTGCAGTATTGAGCGATGAGTGCCTTAAAATGCAGTAACGACTAATCAAGAGATCATTTAATAATGTTGATTTTGATGATGCCCTAAACAGTGCCTATATTTATTAGTGAGTGAGTGTGTGTGTGTGAGAGAGAGGGAGAGAGTGTGTGAGTGTGTGTGTGTGTGAGAGAGAGGGAGAGAGTGAGTGTGTGTGTGTGTGTGTGTGTGTGTGTGTGTGAGAGAGAGAGAGTGTGTGTGTGTGAGAGAGAGGGAGAGAGTGTGTGAGTGTGTGTGTGTGAGAGAGAGGGAGAGAGTGTGTGAGTGTGTGTGTGTGAGAGAGAGGGAGAGAGTGTGTGAGTGTGTGTGTGTGTGAGAGTGAGTGAGTGAGTGAGTGAGTGAGTGAGTGAGTGAGTGAGTGTGTGTGTGTGAGAGAGAGGGAGAGAGTGTGTGAGTGTGTGTGTGTGAGAGAGAGGGAGAGAGTGTGTGAGTGTGTGTGTGTGAGAGAGAGGGAGAGTGTGTGTGTGTGTGTGTGTGTGTGTGTGTGTGTGAGTGTGTGAGTGTGTGAGTGTGAGTGTGTGAGTGAGTGAGTGAGTGAGTGTGTGTGTGAGAGAGAGTGTGTGTGTGTGTGTGAGAGAGAGGGAGAGAGTGTGTGTGTGTGTGTGAGAGAGTGAGTGTGTGTTTGTGTGAGAGAGGGAGAGAGTGAGTGTGTGTGTGTGTGTGTGTGAGTGTGTGTGTGTGAGAGAGAGGGAGAGAGTGAGTGAGTGAGTGTGTGTGTGTGTGTGTGTGAGAGAGTGTGTGTGTGTGTGTTAGTGAGTGAGTGAGTGAGTGTGTGTGTGTGAGAGAGAGGGAGAGAGTGTGTGAGTGAGTGAGTGTGTGTGAGAGAGAGAGTGTGTGTGTGTGTGTGTGTGAGAGAGAGAGAGAGAGAGAGTGTGTGTGTGTGTGTGTCTGTGTGTGTGAGTGTGTGTGAGAGAGAGGGAGAGAGTGTGTGTGTGTGTGTGTGTGTGAGAGAGGGAGAGAGAGTGTGTGTGTGTGTGTGTGAGAGAGAGAGAGAGAGAGTGTGTGTGTGTGTGTGTGTGTGTGTGAGAGGGAGAGAGTGTACTGGTTTTTGTGGTTTACGGGGACAAAATTTGTATAATAACATGGGTATGACAGAGGTATTACAATTTGAAGGTGGTTTATGAGGACACTGCCTATGTCCTCGTAATTCAAAAGGCTTAAAAACATACTAAATGGTGTTTTTTTGAAAATTTAAAAATGCACACAGTCTCCTGTGAGGGCTAAGTTTAGGTGTAGGGTTGGTGTAGGGCAATAGCACACACAGTTTGTACAGTATAAAAACCATTACGCCTATGGAGAGTCCCCGTAAACCAAAAAACAAACATGTGTGTGTGTGTGTGAGTGTGTGTGTGTGTGAGAGAGAGAGAGAGAGAGAGAGAGAGAGAGAGTGTGTGTGTATGTGAGTGAGTGTGTGAGAGAGTGTGTGTGAGTGTGTGTGTGTGTGAAAGCACAACTAGGTTAACACTCTCTGTATGTTGCCATGGTTACACCAGGACTGGTTGGTATTTAGTTAGTTAGCTCTGTTAGCTGAATAATGATTGATCTGTAGTGCATTACTGCTCTAATAAATAACTCTCACTACTGCAGCTGTGTGCTCCGTTCACTGTGAAGATGATACACACATCCTTCTCAGAGAATATGTTTCAATCAAGTTGAGTTTGAACTAGTTTTGACTGGAATCCATGGAAGCCTGGTTTTGATTAAAAATAAAAAAATCTTATCTCACAATTCAGACTTTTTTTCTCGCAATTCTGAGTTTGTATAACGTTTATTTTTTTAAAAACTCAGAATTTCGAGATGTTACGTCACTATTGCAAGTCTATAACTGAGAAGAAAAGTCAATATTGTGAGATTAAAAAGTAGCAATTACCTTTTTTTTCAATTCTGTGACAGAAACAAAATAACAGAATTATCTAGAATTAGAGAAACGTCTGAGGAAAAAAGTCAGAATTGCGAGGTATAAACTCTGAATTGTGAAAAAAACTCAGAATTATGATTTTATAACTCACAATTATGAGTTATAAAAAATTACAACTGTGAAAAAAAGTCAAAATGACCTTTTTATATATTTTTATTCTGTAGAAACAAACAATTGTGAAATATAAACTTAGAAATTTCTTCTCAGTGTTGCCAACTTGGCAATTTTGTAAGGCAAGGCAAGTTTATTTATATAGCACATTTCATACACAGTGGTAATTCAAAGTGCTTTACATAAAAGAAA
Source organism: Aspiorhynchus laticeps (assembly GCA_023376895.1). Lineage (NCBI taxonomy): Eukaryota > Metazoa > Chordata > Actinopteri > Cypriniformes > Cyprinidae > Aspiorhynchus > Aspiorhynchus laticeps. The sequence continues at coordinate 33,587,825 of CM041816.1, read as the reverse complement.
GTGAAATAGTCATTCACAGCAATAAAAACAAGGAATTAAAAATAATAAAAACAAGGAATTTTAAAAAGTTATAGAAATTGATTTAAAATGAAATTTAAAACAGTTAAATAGAATATGATTATACATAAAATGCAGTGCAGTCAGTTCTGACGTAGCACAGTGCTCATTCAACAAATGCACAGCTAAACAGATGAGTTTTGAGACTGGATTTAAATGTGCCTAATGTTTTAGCACATCTGATCTCTTCTGGAAGCTGGATCCAGCTGCGGGCGGCATAATAGCTAAAAGCGGACTCCCCTTGTTTTGTGTGAACCCTTGGTATTTCTAACGGACTCGATCCTAATGATCTGAGTGGTCTGTTAGGTTTATATTCAGTTAGCATATCTGCAATGTATTTAGGTCCTAGGCCATTGAGTGACTTATAAACGAGTAAAAGTACTTTAAAATCAATCCTAAATGTAACTGGAAGCCAGTGTAAGGACCTGAGGACTGGTGTGATATGCTCAGATTTTCTGGTTCTAGTCAGAATCCTGGCAGCAGTGTTCTGGATGAGCTGCAGCTGTCTAATGCTCTTCTTTGGAAGGAGACCATTACAATAATCCACCCTGCTGGTGATAAAGGCATGAACAAGTTTCTCCAAGTCGTGACTGGAAACAAAACATCTAATTCTTGCAATGTTTTTGAGATGATAGTATACTGATTTAGTTACTGCTTTGACATGACTACTAAAACTAAGGTCTGTCTCCAGAATCACCCCAAGATTTCTGACTTGATTTTTAGTTGTTTGACCCCTAGAGTCAAGGTATGCATTCACCTTGAGAACATCATCTTTGTTTCCAAATGCAATGACTTCAGTTTTCTCCTTGTTTAGCTGAAGAAAGTTTTGGCACATCCAACTGTTAATTTCATCAATGCATTGGCAGAGGGAGTCAATGGGGCTATAGTCATTTGGAGATGAGGCTAGGTAGATCTGGGTATCATCAGCATAGCTGTGATAGGCAATTTGGTTCTTTGTCATTATTTGACTTAGTGGGAGCATATACAGGCTAAACAAGAGCGGTGCAAGAACTGAGCCTTGTGGGACTCCACATGTCATGGACGTCCACTTAGACTTATGCTCTCCTATACTCACATAATAACCTCTCCCTTCTAAGTATGACCTGAACCATTTAAGTGCCAACCCAGAAAGCCCGACCCAGTTTTCCAGTCTCTCTAGAAGTATGTTATGATCGACCGTGTCAAACGCAGCACTAAGATCTAGCAGTACCAGCACTGATATTTTGCCAGAATCAGAATTAAAGCGAATATCATTTATTATCTTAATGAGTGCTGTCTCTGTGCTGTGATGCACACGGAAACCAGATTGAAAATTATCCAGGTATTCATTTGAGTTTAAGTAGTTGTTAAGCTGATTAAAAACTATCTTTTGTAGCTAAATGTAGCTAAATCTCACCACTTTTCAGACTACCCTAGCAACCGTTTCTTCCAAAAGCACCTAGCAACAAAATTATCTATTTTTAAAATATATTTAGCAACTTTTGAGAGTGAGTTAGGGTTAGTTAAGTTATCTTTTGATAACTTTTTAGTGACTCAAATGATAAATAAGCACACATTTACCATCACAAGAGAAAACCAAAGATGCCAAGCATTACACACATCACGAGAATTAACCTGTTAACTGCCACGGGTCCACTTACATGTTTAAACAGTAATATCTTAGTCTGGACCTGAAGCAATCTTGACAAACTAGATCTCGTTTGAAAGCTTAAAGACTCTAGTTTTCATACATGATGACTGATTTTTGAAATATTTTACAGAGCAACTGTAATTTATTAATTTGTAAGAAGAGTGCTCATCAGACTCAGAGAGCGAGTTACTCTGAAATAGTGATGCATGTATAAAATCAGTAAAAATCTGCATTCATGTTCATGTCAAGTGTTCAAAAGATAACATTAATTCAATTTTTTTGAGGAAAAAAGGTCTAAAAGTGTTTGGAATATAAATAAAAAACAATAGCTTCTCATTTTTTGATGCAGCGTGAACTATAACTGTCTTATCGCATGTGTTTTTAGGTTGAATTGAAATCAAATACTGCCCTTAATATTTCCTTAATATTTCTGAATGTGACGTCTACGTCATAAATATTGAGAAAAGTGAACACAACATCTTCAGATTTTTGGTTTTGATTGTCTAGCAGTTTTAGAGCGAAACATGTTTTTTTTGTAAAATATATATTTTATATAAAATATTAATATTTTATTTAAAAAAAAAAAAATTTCATAAACTTAAACATCCATAACTTTTTTGTAATATACTTTTTTCACCTCTACAATAATCTGCCAAGTGTCTTCTTTAAATAGAGACCGGCCTTACGTAATAAAATAGTTATTTACGTTTTAATATTATACTATGCATTTATATTACTTTACGAACAAATCTAAATGGACATATCAAATATTTTTGGTTGAGATTTAATGTGGTGGCACAATTTTGCGTCGTGATCACGCGGTGACGTCACCGCGCAATGACGTCACGACGTCCTTTAGCAACTTCCCCCTGAAAACTACAGTTTCTTCTTCTTTTAATATTCTGGTGGAAGAGACTTCCGAAGCGATCAGCTTGTCACATAATCAACAAACTGCCTGTTTCTTTCACTATTACTGTAATATTTTGTTAAACACAGATGTGGACCAGCGTTTCCTAAATGTAATAAATACATATAATTATTGCCTCTCACTGTTATTGCTCAATTACATGTGTTATTCCTCCATAATTCACAAGTATTTAAACACATTCCTCAGGTTTATCCTGTAATTTATCTCATATTGTTCAGTATTAACCGCACTTTTCTGCACAGGCCATTCATTTCATCTGCGTTGTGTGTATATATGTGCATATCTTCGTGTTGAGTTATTTAAATATGTTTGTGTGGTATATAATAAGCATATTTTGTCTGTATATTTAGTCTCTAAGCGTGAAACACTGCGCATGCGCATCACGTCCAGCCGGAAGTGCGTCTGAGAGCGCGGCAGAGACGGAGGGAGTTTGAAATTAATTTAATTTTTGTCAAATTAAGATATTTTCTGCATTCATTCTCGCGTGTTTTGCCGTTAAACGCAATGTTTGTATCTCGCGCACCAGCTGAAGTCATATTTTGAAGTTAAAGGTGAGTTAAAACTATGTTTTTTGGAGATGGAATAACGATGTTTTGATTCTAACGATTTAACGTCATTGAAAAACTATACATACATATTTATAAACAATATATAGAGAAACTGTTGACTATGTTTCGTGGTATTTTCTGTAGCACCTCACTTTTACTATGGTAAATTAATAATAATAATAAAAAAAGTTTGTATGGTGTGTATGTTTATATACGCTAAATACGCAGTTAACGTTAAATTTAAACTACACGTATATAAATATTAATATAATATGTATATATGGTTATATTTATATACACTGCCGTTCAAAAGTTTGGGATCAGTAATGTTTTAATGTTTTTCTTTTGCTCATCAAGGCTGTATCTGTTTGATAAAAAAAAATAAAGAAAAATAATAATTTTGTGAAATATTATTATAATGTAAATCAGCTGTTTTCTATGTGAATATGTGTTAAAGTGTAATTTATTTCTGTGATCAAAGCTGTATTTTCAGCATCATTACTGCAGTCTTCAGTGTCACATGATCTTCAGAAATCATAATAATATGCTGCTCAACGTTGGAAACAGTTGTGCTGATTAATATTTTTTTGGGACCTGTGATATTTTTTTCAGGATTCTTTGATAAATAAAAAGTTAAAAAGAACAGTGCTTTTTCAAAATAGACTTCAAAAGTTTGGGGTTAGTACGTTGTTGTTGTTTTTTAAGAAATTAATACTTGTATTCAGTAAGGATGTGTTAAATGGATAAAAAGGGATAGTAAAGACCAGTGTTGAGGAAGTAACTAGTTACTGTAACTTAGTTACTGTAATAATATTACTTGTTGCAGTAACTAGTAGTGTAACTAATTATTAATAAGATTTCAGTAATAATATTACAGTTACCATCCATAAAACAGCTTAGTTACTTTTGATGCCTCGACCCGCTGATTTAAAATCTTAACAATCAAATAATTTCTAGATTTATGTTCATAATTTTCACGACTCATGCATGTGATGAGGTGCAGCAGGCGAGCTCGGAATATAGAAAAGCTTGCATTCAGCAGATAGAAATATTGCATTATATTGATTTTGTCAAGAAAAAAGATGATCTGAACACTGTTGTGTGTTACTGTACTCTGCGTTACATCCCTCTGATCAGCATTATATTACTATAATTAAACATCTTTTTGGAAAATTAAACAGTTTATTACAAACTTATGTGATTTCATAATACATAATGAAATATAATCGTATATGAGTAACGGAGAAATTACTATTAGCTTCAAGCTACACATGATGATTAATGAGATTAATACAACACTTCTGCTTGAATGTCACTATTAATCAGTGTTTGTAATAACTTCTGACTGAGATCCGATGTGTATTTTGATCAAATGATGAGGCAGAAATATGTTGTTAGTAACATTTATGTGGAAGATACACAGTTACAACTTCTGTGGGGCGTGAATGAATGAATGAATGAATGATGCATTTATATAACGCTTTATTGTGTATTGTTGTACACCCAAAGCGCTTTACAATCATATGTGGTGTGGTGGTGGGGGATTATCTATTTCTCTATCTGAGAGATAGAGGCAATCAAGTGGATGGGGATTACTAGGAGGCCATGATAGACAAGGGCCAGTGGAGGGAATTTGGCCAGGACACCGGGGTTACACCCCTACTCTTTACGATGAGTGCCATGGGATTTTTAATGACCACAGAGAGTCAGGACCTTAGTTTAACATCTCATCCGAAAGACGGTGCTCTTTTGACAGTATAGTGTCCCCATCACTATACTGGGGTGTTAGGACCCACACAGACCCCCTGCTGGCCTCACTAACACCTCTTCCAACAGCAACCTAGTTTTCTCAGGAGGTCTCCCATCCAGGTACTGACCAGCTCAACCCTGCTTAGCTTCAGTGGGTGACCGGTCTTGGGCTGCAGGGTGATATAGCTGTGGCAATGAATAAACAGTAATGTAACTAGTAGTGTAACTAATTACTGTTGACAGAAAGTAATAAGTAAAGTAACTATTACTTTTGAAAGGAGTAACTAGTAATGAGTAATATATTACATTCTTTGAGTAACTAACCAACACTGGTAAAGACTTATATTATTAATACTGTTAGACAATATTTCTATTTTGAATAAATACTGTTCTTTTTTACTTTTTATTTATCAAAGAATCCTGAAAAAAATATCACGGGTCCCAAAAAAATATGAAGCAGCACAACAGTTTCAACACTTATAATAAATCAGCATATTATTATGATTTCTGAAGATCATGTGACACTGAAGACTGGAGTAATGATGCTGAAAATACAGCTTTGATCACAGAAATAAATTATAGTTTAACAGATATTAAAATAAGAAACCAATATTAGAAATTGCAAAAATATTTCACAATATTACTGTTTTTTCTGTATTTTTGATCAAATTAATGCAGCCTTGATGAGCAGAAGAGACTCAAACATTAAAAGCAGCAGTGTATGTGTGTGTGTAGTAATAGCACCGGTCACTAATGGTTTGCAGTAGAGATATGGTCGTCTTTATTTGACCCTCTAACTCTAGCACTCTCTATTCTAATTCTATTTTATCTATCTGTCTTTTATTTAAAACAACAACAACACATATTTGACCCTCTATCAATTGCATATTTATTCTCTAACTGCTAGATTTTCTTTAAAAACACACTAGCTTTCTTTTTTCTATTCTATCTACTTGTTTCTTTTATATATATATATATAAAACACTAGCTTTATTTTTTCTATATTATATCTACTCATTTTCTTTAAAAAATTCTACTTGTTCTGTGTTAAGCTTAGCTAACTGAGACGTGTCATAGCACTTGTGTGTTATTGCTCTTTTGTTGGTTTTGATAGCTTCTATTGTCTTCATTTGTATAAAAGCCTCTAAATGTAATGTAAACGTCAGGTTGATTGGACAGGACTGGACTGATGTCGTCAGCGGAGCCTGATGTCCGTGTGGCTCCTGAACCCCTGCAGCTCGATCCGGTCCGGACCGCAGAACTGGTCTGCCCCGATCTGGACCTGACCCTGACCCCGGAGCGACCGGCAGACCGCCGTCATCGTCAGGTTCGGTCCAAACAAACCCGTCTCACTGCGGTCAAACACCGGCTCTGTGTGTCCACTAGATGATGCAGTTCACCGCTGCTGTAGGAGAGTCTGCAAACTGCTGTTTTGTGTATTAATTAGTGATTAATCACATCCAAAATAGACCTTTACATAATATATGAGTGTGTGCTGTGTATATTTATTTCGTATATATAAATAAATACACATGCATGTGGGTCAAAGACGAAAAAGTGTTTAAGCATAAAAACAATAAGTGTAATACTCTGCTTTAAATTGTTGTTGTTTCCCCAAAAAATTAAAAGTTTTCTGTTTAATTTAATTGCAATTTTGTTTTTGTTTTTCTGAGCAAAAAATTTATATCATACATTTCTCCCTGATTTACACTAAAATATCATTCAGTGTAACAGTCTTGTCAGGCATATTTACAACAAAAATTCATTTATGACACATTAAAAGACTAATTACTTTCACTCCAGATACTAATTAGTTGTATTTTTACATTTTTAAAATGTGCCACTATCCTAGGTTTCGCCCATTTGTCAGTAATATTTTTTTACTCATTTAAAACACAGTAAAATTTAATATGCTCCCTTATTCTATTATATATTTTAATATGTACAAGTCAGAATAAGCATGTTAGAGAATTTTTACATAAATATTGTGTTACGCTGAATGACTGTAACTTTATTTAAACCAAATTTTGACATTTTATTCTCCAAAAACATATTCGAAACCTTAAAAGTCGACACTTTACTTACATTTAATGTGCTTTCTATGAACATAAAATCACTTTAGTAAATTTCTTTTGATGCGGACATATTAACGTCTTTGACCCATGATGTTATGTTTATATATTAAATGTATTTATATATATATATATATATATATATATATATATATATAATATAAATTAGATGAATATAAATATATGTAAATATTTAGAAATATATACATGCATGTGTGTGTATTTATATATACAGAATAAATGAATACATATATTATATAAACAAAGACTTTTAATTTGGATGCGATTAATCGTTTAATGCAAAGCACTTCAGGCTAAACATGTTTATTCATGCACTGGTCTGTTTTACTTCTATATCATGTTTTTTTTTAGATTAGTGGAAAGAAAACATCCGAAATACACATTTAAGTGTTTATTGTATTGCTCTTTATCTATCTGCGTCTGTAGATTTCAGTCTTTAAAGCGTTTTTTCTCTTACAAACAGCAAACTTTACAGTTTTATTCCTCTCTATGTTCTGAAGGTTTGTTTATATTTCATTCGCACTGATTTATACAACATCTCACTCCTAAAAACATGAGAAAATGTGTTTGTTTTCTGTCTGTTGACAGTATTTTATGATTTATGGAGTGATGAGAGAAAACCAGAATCTCCTCTGGAAAAAACTTTAACTCTAATATGACGACATAATCAGACACTAATTGTCTAAATGTGTGTGTGTGTGTGTGTGTGTGTGTGCGCGTACGCCTGTGTGTGTGTGTGCGCGTACGCCTTTGTCTGTGTGCGTGTGTGTCTGTGTGTGTGTGTGTGTGTGTGTGTGCACCTGTGTGTGTGTGTGTGTGTGTGTGTGTGTCTGTGTGTACCTGTGTGTGTGTGTGTGTGCACCTGTGTGTGTGTGTGTGTGTGCACCTGTGTGTGTGTGCACCTGTATGCGTGTGCGTGTGTGTATACCTGTGTGTGTGTGCGTGTGTGTGCGTGTGTGTGTGTGTATACCTGTGTGTGTGCGTGTGCACCTGTGTGTGTGTGTGTGTGTGTCTGTGTGAACCTGTGTGTGTGTGTGTGTGTGTGTGTGTGTGTGTGTGTGTGCACCTGTGTGTGTGTGTGTGTGCACCTGTATGCGTGTGCGTGTGCGTGTGTGTGTATACCTGTGTGTGTGTGCGTGTGTGTGTGTGCGTGTGTGTGTATACCTGTGTGTGTGCGTGTGCACCTGTGTGTGTGTGTGTGTATACCTGTGTGTGTGTGCGTGTGCACCTGTGTGTGTGTGTGTGCACCCGTGTGTGTGTGTGTGTGTGTGCACCCGTGTGTGTGTGTGTGTGTGTGTGCACCCGTGTGTCTGTGTGCGTGTGCACCCGTGTGTGTGTGTGTGTGTGTGCACCTGTGTGTGTGTGTATATACCTGTGTGTGTGTGTGTGTGTGTATACCTGTGTGTGTGTGTGCGTGTGCACCCGTGTGTGTGTGCGTGTGCACCCGTGTGTCTGTGTGTGTGTGCACCCGTGTGTCTGTGTGTGTGTGCACCTGTGTGTCTGTGTGTGTGTGCACCTGTGTGTCTGTGTGTGTGTGCACCTGTGTGTCTGTGTGTGTGTGCGTGTGCACCCGTGTGTGTGTGTGTGTGTGTGCACCTGTGTGTCTGTGTGTGTGTGCACCCGTGTGTCTGTGTGTGTGTGTGTTTCAGGTGCGTTTCGATGTGAGTCCGCAGCAGGATCCGGCCGTCATCACGCTGATCCCAGAACCCAGAAATCAACCCACAGCCTGCAAACCTCGACACAAACACAAGCTCGGTACAACAAACACAGCATGTTTTTTGTTTTGTTTTTAATCAACATTTTTTATTTTTCACACACAACATCACAACAGGAAAAAATATTGTTCAAATGTTTTGCGTTCGCTCGCAAAACCAGTTGAGTTCAGACACTCTTTCTGTTGACTTTACAGCTTGCAGTGGGTACAGCTCTGTATGTTCACAATGAAGCGCTTCATAGAGGTTTATTTTGAACTTGGACTCAAGTATAAAGAAATAAGTCAGTGATTAGTTCAAGGCACGGTTTTGGGATATTCTATAACGCTTAATGTTTTAAAACAGTAGGCGCATTTCCATTACCCTTCAAATTGCGCAAATTGAAAATACGCCTAATGGTAAGGCGTCAATTTCGCAAAAACGCCCATATATCGCAAAAAAGTTTTTACGCTCGCATGAGGTGGTTTTTCAGGCAATGCAAAAAAGGAATAATTCGCAAAACTGCAATGGAAACGTTCTTTCTGCATTTACAGGTCACATGGTGTATGTAAAATGTCATACAATCAGTCTTCAATGTACTATAACCTCCAAGAAACACTTAATACGTGGCCGCTCTCAAGTATAAGGGGCTTTCATCAGGTACTTTTCTTCATATGTTTTGGGAGTGTCCCATCGTCATTAATCTATGGACACATGTAAACCTGGTTTTATCCTCCTTACTACAAATTGACCCAAGTTTGTGTCTTCTTGTTGATGATTCTGGTCTCTGTATAAGCTTAATACAAAAGAGAATGTTGTTTGCTGGTTTTACAGCTGCGAAGAAGACAATAATACAGAACTGGTTTACACCACACATGTGTGGAAAAACATATTTGATACATAGCCTCCTGCACATAGTGACTTATGAATGTAAAACAGCACAAATTAATGGGGCTAACCCTTCTACTATTGATGCTTGGCAGTGCTTTTCATGTAATATACGTGATTATATAAAATAATGACTTGTTGTTTTTTTGTTTATCTCTCTCTCTCCCTTTTGTTTGGACTTTTGGAATAGGGAGTATGCATTTGTTGTTTTGTGTTTTATTTGTTTTGAATGTGTGTGAAAAAAAAAAAAAAAGTTGATGACAAAAAAAAGTATAAGGGGCTTTGCCTGCCATTCATGCTTAGACAATTTATACAGCAGACGTCTGCGGCGCAGTGCGGCTCTGATACGGCCACCGGAGTCGATCTCAGCCACTGTAGTCTATGCTTGTGTTTATATGAGCCGCGCACGTTTCTCTCCGTGCTGTTTTTGTAAAGATACATGCACACGCCTCCTTCGATTAGGGTTAGGACTGAAAACGGTGATTTAAAAATACCAAATCCATTGCGTTCATATTCTGGGCTATTCTGCTTAGTAATATTACTAATAAGGTTATTAATATTAGCCTAATAATTTTGAATATTACTTTGACTGTTAGAATAACGCTTTAAAGAGACTTGTTTAATGAGAAACTGGTCAAAATGAAATGAGTTTATGATCAAATCAGTTTAATTCTCAGGGAAATCAAGTTTTTAATCCCTATTGATGATAATTGTTCTTATTTTAAGCATAAACTCACCTCATTTAGTTTCATTTCTGCCATGTGTTTAATGCATATATTGTCAAATAAATAAATAAATAATAAAAAACAACAGTGATTATTCCAAATAGATATTTTGTTACAATATATGCTACTATAATTCAAAAGTTTTGGAAGAAATATTTTAAGAAATTAATACTTTTATTTAGCAAGGATGTGTTAAAAGTGACAGTAAAGACTTATATTTTTATTTTTAATAAATGCTGTTTATTCATCAAAGAATCCAAGAAAAAAGTATCAGTTTCCAAAAATATTAAGCAGCACAACTGTATTGATAATAAATCAGTATATTATTATGATTTCTGAAGATCATGTGACACTGAAGACTGCAGTAATGATGCTGAAAATACAGCGCTGCGTCACAGAAATAAATTATATTATAAAGTATATTAAAATAGGAAAACTATATTAGAAATTGCAATAATATTTCAGGTAGGTTTCAAAATAGTTTTTTTTGTGTGAAATGAATGAAAAAGTAATGAAGATCTGTTGGAGTCAAAGTTTCCTCAAATTATTAAAAATATAAAACTTCATAAAAATCATAATTGTTCAAAAGTGTTTAATTCATTGAATTGTTGAATTTGTATTTAAAATAGTTATATTAATATTATATTAGCATTTATATTATTTTACGAACAAATCTAAATTAACATATATTTTTGACTTGATTTGATGACACAATTTTGCGTCGTGATTACATAATGACATAATTTAGCAACAAATCGACCTTCTTTTAGCAACTTTCCCTGAATTGATTATTCTGATTGTTATTAAATGTAATTAAAGACCGGCATCTTTTGCCACTGTTTTATCAGAGACATTACTCAGATTTTAAATTAATTTAGTGGCTTATTGCTTTATTAAACACTCCAGCATTAGGAAACATCATATTAATACAGTAAAACACCGTTTTAAAACTGGATTATTAACACGACACAAACACAGCTCTGACCTTATTGGTCAGTGTGGCGGTGGGCGGGGCCAGCGCTGGCCTATCCTGCAGCGCCTGGCTGATGAGCTGATCGCGTGATAGGCTGACGCTATCACGCTATTAAGATGTAATCTGGAGATGATTCACGTCTGCGTGTTCGGTCGTGAGTAACACGAGTGCGTGTGTTTGATCTTCAGCTCAGGTGACGGAGGGGGCGGAGCTAAACAGCACCCTGGCTCTGAGGGCGGAGCTTGAGGACGTGGAGCGTCAGGTGTTCGATGCTGAGAAAGCTGTGAAAGAGAAGCTCCAGAGTTCAAGTCTCACAGAGAAGCAGATCAGCAGCAGAGCAGCGGAGGGTGAGACGCCACAGCAATCACTCACACTTCACTAATCACCGATAATCAATCATCCTCGTTCTCCACAGGCCTGAACTTCCCTCGCTCTCAGCACCTGTACCGGGCCTTAGTCAGCGTCAGCCTATCACGCGATCAGCTCATCAGCCAGGTGCTGCAGGATAGGCCAGCGCTGGCCCCGCCCACCGCCACACTGACCAATAAGGTCAGAGCTGTGTTTGTGTCGTGTTAATAATCCAGTTTTAAAACGGTGTTTTACTGTATTAATATGATGTTTCCTAATGCTGGAGTGTTTAATGAAGCAATAAGCCACTAAATTAATTTAAAATCTGAGTAATGTCTCTGATAAAACAGTGGCAAAAGATGCCGGTCTTTAATTACATTTAATAATAATCAATAATCAATTCTTCTAAGTGCTTTACAAAAACATATATATATTTAAATGTCTCTAGATATATACTGTATGTATTTTTATTTGTGTATATGTATATTTTATATGTATCCATGTATGTGTGTGTGTGTATGTGTATGTATATATATATATATATATATATATATATATATATATATATATATATATATATATATATATATATATATATATATATATATATATATATATATATATATATATATATATACATCTCCAGATATGAATTTTTATTATATATTTATATAATTTATTTTATATTTGTATTTATTTCTCGCTAAATATCTTTATATATATATATACAGTATATATATATATATAATAATAATAATCATAATAATAATATTATTTATGTATCTCGATATGTGTATTTTATTTTATTATATTGTGTGTGTGTGAGTGCGTTTGTGTGCGTGGCATTTCTGCTTTAATAGTGTCAGTGGTTTCTTTAGTTGTGCATCACAAACATATTAGACATTCAACTAAATTTAATGTTATTAATTGTGTGTGTGTGTGTGTGTGTGTGTGTGTGTGTGTGTGATTCCAGTCTCAGCCACTAGAGGCTCCTGATCTGCTGCAGTTCTACAGTCCTGACAAGATGCTCAGAGAGACTCCGCTGTTGCCAGGCGACCGCATCCCTTTGCCCCGCCCACGGCCTGTGCCTAGACCCGCCCACACAACCTTTCACCTACATCATCGGCACAAACTCTGGGAGTCATGAACTGTGTGTGTGAGAGTGTGTGTGTTTGTGTGTGTTTGTGTGTGTGAGTGTGTGTTTGTGTGTGTGTGAGTGTGTGTTTGTGTTTGAGTGAGTGTGTGTGTTTGTGTTTGAGTGAGTGTGTGTGTGGTGTGTGAGAGTGTGTTTGTGTTTGTGTTTGAGTGAGTGTGAGACTCATTTTTGTAACTTTAATGTATATTAATGTATTGTTTTTTAGCTTAACATGAATTAATATAATAGCAATAAATCTGGGATTATTTAAATATGATATTGGCTCTGAGTGAATGGACAAACACACTCTTTCTGCCCAGCAGCTTCATGTTCATCGGGGGTTAGTCATTAAAACAATCAATACACAAATTAATTAGCTCGAGTCAACAAGAGCACAGACATCATGAGCTGATTCACGCTCGTCTGCGTTAAACCTTTAAAAGTGTGAATCTTAGGAGAAACTCTTTTATTATTCACGCCAAAATCAAAAGAAAATAAATTATATTTTGCATGAAGATATTTAGGCTAATTATAATTTTTTGCATTGTGAATATTTTCATAATTAACGCCATTAACCCCCCAAAATTCAATTCTATACACATTACTTGAAATAAATAAATGCATTACAAGGCATTAATTATGCACCTTATAATGCATTGTGAAAGTATTTAATGCATTAATTATGCCTCGTAATAATGCATTATGAAGTATTTAATGCATTAATTATGCCTCGTAATAATGCACCTTATAATGCATTATGAAATTATTTAATGCATTAATTATGCCTCGTAATAATGCACCTTATAATGCATTATGAAATTATTTAATGCATCAATTATGCCTCGTAATAATGCACCTTATAATGCATTATGAAATTATTTAATGCATTAATTATGCCTTATAATGCATTATGAAATTATTTAATGCATTAATTATGCCTTGTAATAATGCATTGTAAGAGCTCATGAATAATTATAACAGTTATTATAATTAAATGAATTAAAACAAACATAATAATAAATCTGCAAATATTTTGCATTTTTACTTTGGTTACGATTGTTTATAAGAATATATTATGCATTATAACATACATAATGAATATTTTTAGAATGCATTATACAGTACATAAAGGGTTCAAGTAAAGTCTTACTGTGAATTGTTTTGTAAATTATACATAAACAGTACTACAGACACTAGTATAGTTTATACTTACTGTACTTCACATGCAAATTTACACAATCTAAATCTATTTTTTAAGGCATTACTGTATATTTTTTGGTAACACTCCCATGAGTTAAAGCAGCAGTACATTTGTCACAGTATTTATTCATTTTTATTAATATTAGTGTTCTATTTTAAAATAGTGTTTTATTTTACAGCTGTTAATTTTAATGTTAGTAAATGTTGAAATTAACGTTTACGTGATTTAAAAGTATTTTTTGGTGTTAGTTCTTGCAGTTAACTCATCTTAACTAGTGAAACCTTACTGTAAGCTGTTTTCTATTTTCTACAGTGCAAAAAATAATATTTTCTACCTTAGTATTTTTGTCTTGTTTTCTAGTATAAATATCTAAACATTCTTACATCAGGATGCATTTACT